>LT669791.1:0-274171 GCA_900128785.1 Arabis alpina | reverse complement strand
ACCTCTCACAATTTAACATACACCTCAAATCCTCAAATTTCTTTGAATACCAACTCCACAAATCAGTCAAAACTATTTAATTTTTGATCAATTATATCGAAATCGTGTTTACCGTCGAACTATTGCATGTATTCTTCGAAAGTGGAAAGGTAGAAATCTTAAGCAAATAACGTACTTATGGGAATGGAAGTTCTTATACTTGATGAAGATGTTAGTATATATCAATTATATCAAATTTTAAATTCTTCAACTTATCCAACACTTACCATATCTTCTTGATGTTGTAAAAAAGGAATTTATTAACCTAACATAAAAAAGAAAATTTACAAAATAGAATAGTAATACTGTATATTATAATTTTTATTTTTTACCAACTTTTTAAACATAATTGACGTTTATTTATTAAATAGATTCAAATATAAAGTATATAAGATTTCAAATATGATTTAAAACCTTATCATTCATTTACATGAATTATTTTTATAACTTTTTGAAGATTTAAACTCATTATTGATTATCTTACTCACGTAATTTATGACTTTATTAACATGGCTTTAATTTAGAATATAACTATACGAGTATAACTACACAAATTATCAATTTTAATATCAAATACCCGCATATTATGCGAGTCCTAATCTAGTCCAAATATATAATATAGTTTTTAAATAAACATATTTCTAAAAATTAGTCATGAAAAAAAACACTTTAATAACCAAAAAGCTATTTAAAAACAAAATTTAATGACAAATACTTAAATTTATATGTAAAAAAAAATTAAAAACATTAAACTATAACAAAAATTAACTAAATTCAAAACTAATATTTGTTTCTATAAATTTTAATAATAAAAATTTAATATAAAAAACATAAAAAAATGGAAACTTTTATAAATAAATAAATAAAAAAATTCAAACCCGGGTCAACCCAACCCGGCTAGCTAGCCGGTTCACGGTTAAACCCGGTCCGACCCCCGGTACGGTCCGGTCTTCAAAACACTGGTCTAAATACATAAACCTTGTTATGATCACAGTACATATCCACAAATAGTTTCACAATACTCAAAGTTTGACTCTAACATACATAAGTTTGACAATACAACACCATAAGCATTAAACATACTCTAAATACATAAAAAGACCTTGACAATACTCAAAGTTTGACAATAACATACTCAATGTTTGATAAATACCATACTCGAAGTTTTATACTACCAAGTGACATCATTTCTTCATTCCTTTCTCTCTTGTCTTAATCTTCTTGTTTCCTTATAATTGTACATACACTAACCACGCTAAAACCATCACTAGCCAATCTCCCTAATTCATGTACCTCTCCACCAAGATACTTATCGTCTTTTGACAAGTATCCACCAACAATCAAAAACAAATCGAAAATGCAAATCAATCCCAAGTAAATACGAAGCAAGAAAAAATCAAAATGAATACTGAAAAACGAATTCAGTAACATACCTCAATGGTGGTTTCGCCATTGCTTCTATGTAATCTCCAGAATTCTCGTTTCCTTTATGATAAGTACAAACTCAGAAAACTATTACCTAACTCTCAAAACCTAGAAAACTTTAAAATCGAAACCTGAAATCGAACAAACACAAAAGATTATCCCTAATTTGATTTCGCAATAGCCACACAATCGAACAAACCCTGAAATCTAAACTGAAATTTTATAAACTTTGAAATCGAACAAATCCAAAAGATTATCCCAATTCGATTTCACAATAGCCAAACAATCGAACAAAACCTGAAATCTTAAAAAACTTTGAAATCTAACAAACCCAAAGAGATTTCTCCAATTCGTTTTCGCATGCAATCGCCACAAAATCAAACCCTAAAATCTTACTTTTTCCCCAAATTCGTTTTCATCCCTAAAACGAAAATCAACTTGTGTGTCGTCTTTAGCTGTATAAAACAACATGATTTTTTTAAACACCTTGTTGTTTTTGGTGGTCAGAACCGGTGCATTTAGCTAGACGTTAACTTTGCGAACAGCGTCATGATTTGCCACGTCATCGATATAATCAAGGGTTATATAGCGGGATGACCAGAAGATGGAGGGTTGACCTGCATTTATTTTATCTGGAGGGTTTATTTGCAAACCCTAACCCCTTCGAGGGTTTATTTGCAGAAAACCCTATCATTAATGCACATGTAAGGTTTATAGCTTGCGGAATAAGCAACCTAACACGACTTAATGCTTTGTTTACAGATGAATTCGCTTAAGCAAGAAAAGTAAACAACACAAGCACTCGAGGTTCGGGGCTTAGTTCCGGCCCCTAACTCGCCGGTGAACTTGTCACCGGGAACTCCACTAGATCACGAACCAAGAGTTACAATCACCTTATCAATGGTGATACTAGGGTTTCTCAAGAAAACGAGAGAGTGTACAACGAAGAAGATGATGAAAGGTAAAAACTGATCTAATCTCTCCATTGATTATGTTAGTCTCAATTTCTTCCTCTGATCTGGATAAGATCCTCTTCTTCTGTTCAGGTTTCTGTTATTATCCAAACAAACTCCGTATGGGCTTTTTAGCTCCAGTCTCCAGGTACATAATTGTTTTCAATCTCCATATGCGTATGGGCTCCCAGGCCCAAAAGCCTTTGTGTTTGTCTGAGTCCAACAACTCACAAACTCCACCTTTGGAGTCAGACAACGAAACACACATTCGAAAACCCTAGCCACTTTTGTTCTTGTTCTCTCTCGATCTAGCGGCGGAGAAGAATCGAAACACTCCATGATTCGACTTCGACTCCGACGGTCCTCCTCTTTCCTGAGACCGTAGTTCGTCATACACCTCATACTACTCAGGTAAACCTCGATCTCTCATCATATTTCCCTGTTAGAACAGATCGATGTGACTGTTCGAACTTCTTGAATAAGCGCCTGAGTTTGAGATGTTTCTCCTTCTGATTCTGATCTTTCCGTATGTTTTTCTTTTGTTGCATGTACCTTTGACGGAGATTTCAAGGACTTTCCACGACTCTTCAGATTTCATGATGTCGTTCCAAATCCTTCTTCGATATTCGGTATCTACAATCAGAAAAACATAAAACCACTCATAGCCGCAGTAAACGATCCAGCTTCCTCGGCTGATCTAAATCAGGTAACCATTCGCAACCCTTTAACTTTTTCGATAAAGTTCAACAGCAGTATATGTAGCAAAACCTTCCAATTCTCTGATCTGGCTCACTTCTGATCGGATCCCTTCTTATCTGACGATTGAACTGATGACTCTTAGTTTTCACTTTTGTGTTACAGATACTCCACCTAGAACCGAAGACCCGTCGTCTTCTTCCATAGCTTCACAGGTAACTCCACAACCTAACCATTCACCATTCACAGTAAAGGTCTCTTTTTCTTTTCTTTTCTTTTCAGTGTACACAAATAACTAACCAAGTATGTTCTGTTGTTACGAGGTACACTGAGCTTGGATTTACCTGGAGCTGCCCTTGTATTTAGGCAATGTTTAACAGATCACAGCAGAGTTCAAACTTAGGCTGAGGTAAGGCTTTGGTAAGAAAATCTGCTGGATTTTTACTTGTGTATATTTTTGATAACACAATATCACCCGCTGCTATCACATCCCTGATGTGATGATATTTAGTAGCGATATGCTTGGTTCTCTCATGATGAACAACATTTCTTGCTAGTGCAATAGCACTCTATGAATCACAGTGCATCCTTACACTATTCACAGTAAATCCAATCTCTTCACAGAACCATTTTAGCCAAAGTGCTTCTTTAGTCGCAGTAGATAAGGTCATGTACTCGGCTTCAGTTGTAGATAGAGCCACTATAGACTGTAGATTAGACCTCCATGAAACTGTATTTCCCCAGACCTGAAACACATACCCTGTAACTGACCTGCACTTGTCTAGATTTGTAGCATAGTCTGAGTATGTAAACCCCTCAATAGAAAACTTTCCATGCTTCTTGAAAATTAAATTTATGTCAATAGGACCTTTTAAGTACCTTAGAACCCATTTGGCTGCATCCCAGTGTTCTCTACTAGGGGAAGACATAAACCTGCTGATTAACCCAATAGCAAAACCTAGATCAGGTCTAGATCCAATCATACCAGACATTAGGTTACCAACTGCACTGGCATAGGGTTTATCTGTAACACGCGCATCTTGGACTATGAATCCAGACCCAAATGTTAGCCAAAAATGATATTTTCATTGCTCTAAAATTTCTTGATTACATTGTGTGGTAAATTACAACGTATGGGTACTAGATTCACTACGCCTTGGGAAAGTCTTCCCCCATTGCCTGCGGCTCCCTCCTGCCTTGCCGTCCTATGGTCCACCTGACCGGATGTTCTATTATGCACACTGGTAAGGGGGTGAGTATTGAATACTCAGTAAGACGGTCTACTCCGTCTCACCACCTAACACTACCTAGCTATTCTAAACCTTTAACCCCACACAGCACCCTTAGCACTACTTGCCAGGTACTGCGTCTCACGGCCAACCCTTTGGCGGTGATACAAACACAACTTCTCAACCTCATGTCGGGCACCCTGGCAGCCCTTTATACTCTACACCAGCAAGCTGGTAACCGGACCAGTAAAAATGGTATGCCTGGCACCCTGGCAGCCAATACTATACTCTACACCAGCAAGCTGGTAACCGGACCAGTAAAACTGGTACGCCTGGCACCCTGGCAGCCAATACTATAGTCGGCCCGTCGGCAGACTCTCGAGTTAAGGTGCTCCGACCCTTCTAGCGATCCTCAGAACGCTAGGTCTTCGTGCCATCTTTCAGGCCAAACACAAACAACTGGGGGAACGCATACTCACGATGCGGCCCATGCAATATTTAGACAGGTGGCATTGTGAACCTACTATCCTACTGGTTTAATCATGCTTTTAACTACTAGACTATCCTAAGGTTCACAACCAAATTATCTACTCCGGTTAATCTTAGTCCTTTATACCTCTATGTTTTCAAACAATAGCCGAAGCATTTCAAGAAATACCTTTGCCCCGTATGGTCGGCCCCAGGTAAGCATGGCTATCCCAATACGTTACCCATGACACATCTATGACCATACGGTGACCGTCCCTGCAGAAATACAAACACAAACTATCTGTTAATTGTGGAAGACTCGCGATCCAGCCTTGGCCGTTCCCGGCCTAAGCGTTCTCGCGGCCTTGCCTCTAACCCTGGAGTCGTATGCGGCCGTACGAGTTTGCTAAGCCTCCTTAGCACTTCTCTTGTTGGCCTACACCGTCTAGACTTTCTACCAGGTTGACTAAGGCGTAGCCGTACAACTATCGAGTTGGCCGGCCACTACCTGTCCGGCCTACAGCATTCTCTAGTAGCCTGATGAGTCTAACAAACAAGCGAACCATCGAGTATCCTTACGGCCTTGCGGCGGTAACTCTACCATAGCTCTATTTTGTGGTTCAATGATCGGTTAGTATCAGACCTCTCAGCCTACCACGCTAATCCTCACATTTGGCCCACTGGCTCTCTTTTCAGAGTATAGCCGGCGTATGCATTATCTAATTTCCTAAACTACATGCGGTGCGAGTCGGAACTAGGCATGATCCTGCCATGACTAGTTTCTAGTCCGCCAAACAACGAGTCACTCTTGGGCCGGCTTATGCCGAGCCAAGTTTCCTCGAGATACAAGGTTGAGTCCCACGACCAGTACGCCTAGGTCCGTGTACCCTCACCAAGTTCCATTGTGATAGCCGATTCACTTGGCAAGCTGCGTTAGCCTTGCCATGCTCCTCTACTGTCTCACCTACGAGTCCATAGCCAGATCGCCATGATCTGACTGGATGCTCTGCCACTGTCGGTAAGCCAAGCATGATTTTGCTTACCGGACGTGATTCTGGACCGAGGCCGTATCGATCACTATCGAGGCCGTACCGGTCCGCGGCACAGTGGTTGGCACTGCTCGACTAGCTTTCTCTCCGATCACCGATGCCTTCACCGATGATTACCGGTTTGTTCATCGTGGATGAACAAGGTATCGTACTGATACACCGAGACCTACGCGAGGCTCATCGATGCCAGTCAGCGATCACATCGCGGACTGCCCTTGCGGACTGCTCAGTTATCCTCGATGGCCAGTGGTAGATCGATCGTAGGCCTCCCCGAGGGCCTATCGTCGCGTCCCCATGGTCCGACTGCTGATACTACCTGATAGCCACTATTGGCACTATCGGATCGTCGAGTGTCCGTACCGATTTCTCATCGATACGTCCATCGTGGCACGATCCTAGGCTCAGTCGTCCTGATCATCGATCAACCTTACTACTCGCGGTGCCTGGTCAAGGAGCCACCGGCCCTATTGAGGTGCCACCAATGCCTCGTATTAATGCCCTCTCGAGGCTCATCGATGCCCTCTCGAGGCGTTCTTTACTCGGCTCTAGGACACTCGGTACCCAGTCGTGCTGTCATCGGTATCTGACCGATGCCAACCCTTGGCGCTACCAGGCCTTTCATCGGTACCCAGTCGTGTTGTCATCGGTATCTGACCGATGCTAACCCTTGGCGCTACCGAGGCCTACTGTTGGTACCCAGTTGTGTTGTCATCGGTATCTGACCGATGCCAACCCTTGGCGCTACCAACATTACCGATGCCAACCCTTGGCACTACCAACACTACCGTTGGTACCCAGTTGTGTTGTCATCGGTATCTGACCGATGCCAACCCTTGGCGCTACCAACACTACCGGCCGTGTACGGATCACTATCCGCACAAGACCACTACTACACTACTACTACTACTACTACTACTACCCTAACCCGTACTACTAAGACTACTGCATGAAAGCTATAAGGAAGAGAATAGAAAGGGAGTATTAGGTACGGATCGCGCCTTACCTTATACCGCTTCTCCTTAGGTGGGGTGTCGAGTTCCTTCTCGAGCTCCTCCTTTTCTCTTCCTCTTAAGCGTGTTTCTTTGGCTCTAGAGAGAAGAGAAATATTTTGGTGTGTGTAAATAATGAGCTCCCTAGCTCTATATTTATACTACACCGAAAACCTTAAGGATAATATCCACTTTCCTTATTTTTCTTCACTTTCCTTATTTTTCTCCACCTCCTTACTCACGGGCCGTAAGCCCATTTCTCCTCCTTTTCTCTCCACGCTCCTCCCTCTTACGTCCGGCGTGCCTTAGTTACCACTTCTGGAGACAGTACGGATCACTCGTCTGCGTCTAAGTTTTTCCCAATAATCCCTTCTCCGGTTTGGGATGTTACATTATCCCTCATGTGCATAACTTCTTCTTCTCGTTGATCCTTATGTACACTATGTAGCTTGAAATGAGCTGCCACTGGTGTTGAAACTGGTTTAGCTTCAGTCATTCCAAAACTGCTTAGCACCTTTTCCAGATAGTTCCTTTGAGATAGGATTAAAGTACCCTTGTGTCTGTCCCTGATGATATCCATACCCAAAATTCATGATGCCTTACCCAGATCTTTCATCTCAAACTCATTTCTTAGATTAGCTTTTAGATCCCTGATCACAGCCAATTTACCTGATGTTATAAGCATGTCATCAACATATAGGAGTAAGTAAATAGCCTTGTCTGTTTGTACATCCTTCATGTACACACATGAGTCATAGTCACTCCTATGGAACTTTTGAGTCTTCATAAAGGTGTTGAATCTCAGATTCCATTGTCTAGGTGACTGTTTTAGTCCATACATAGATTTCTTTAGTAAACAGACCTAGTTTTCATCTCCCTTCTTCACAAAACCCTCAGGTTGTCTCATTAGAATCCTCTCTTCTAGGTTACCATGTAGGAAAGCAGTCTTGACATCCATATTCTCTAGTTCATAATCTAGGTTAACCACCATGGATAACATGATCCGGATTGAAACGTGTTTGACTACAGGAGAGAAAATCTCGTTGTAGTCAACACCTTCTTTCTGTGTGAATCCTTGAGCAACTAGCCTAGCTTTGTACCTCTGATCTTCAACCCCAGGAATACCTGACTTTAGCTTGAATATCCATTTACAACTAACCAGCTTAGCATTAGGTGGACACTCAATTAATTCCCAGGTTCCATTTTTCTAGAGGGATTCCATCTCTTCTCGAGATGCATTTATCCAGAACTTCCTCTGAACTCCAGTAATGGCTTCAGCATATGACTTGGGCTCATCTATCTCAATGTCATCTGCTGCTGATAGAGCATAAGCCACATAGTTCCCATCCTCATACCTAGATGGCTTTTCTGTCCTTTCTAGCAATCATGTCTCTACCTAGAACATATTCACCCATAGTAGGTTCGTAGTCATCCTCTGAATATGTACCAGCTTGATCTGACATAGTAGAACCTGGTTCCCAATCTGATTCTGAAGGATTATCTCCACCTGAATCAGAAGCATCTGTTTCTTAAGTTGATGGTGATGGTCCTCTGATTAGCTTGTCACTGAAAGATACCTTCTTCCTAGGACTAGACTTAGAGACTTTACCTGAGTTTGCAACCTCATGAGTAGCCTCTGTAGTAGTAGTAGTTAGAGTATCCTTGTAGAGTTCATGTTCATGGAACACAACACTTCTGCTAACCATAGTCTTACCTTCATCTAGAAACCTTACCTTGTATCCCTTAGTCCCTCAAGGATAACCAATGAAAACTCCTTTAACTGATCTAGGACTGATTTTATCTTGAACAGTGTGAACATAAGCTGAACATCCAAACCGTGTGATATGAGATAGATCACACTTAGTCCCACTCCAAACTCTTCAGGTACCTTGAAGTCTATAGATGAATTAGGAGATCTGTTGATCAAGTAGACTGCTGTAAATGTAGCCTCAGCCCAAAACTCTTTTCCCAAACAAGTTTCAGCCAACATACTTCTGACCTTGTCCATTATAGTTCTGTTTAACCTCTTTGCAACTCTATTCTGCTGAGGAGTATAGGGGGAAAAATGCCAATTTGGACCTAGACTATTGAGAATGTGCGGATTTGGACCCGAGCTTTTGAATATGGCCAATTTAAACCTAAATTCAAACTTAATTCAAATTTTGTACCCAGACTAATTTGTTTCGTGCCAAAACGAACATATCCGTTAGTCAACACTAACGGAACAGTGACTAGGACGACACGTTGGCAAGCGATTGGGTTTTAATGAAACGCTGCATTTTCATTCGGGGCAAAATAATCAAATTCTTAAATCTAATTTATCGTCTTTGTCGACCTTCTCCTTCTTCCTCTTCGATACTCAAATCTGCAAACAAATAAGAGAGAAGAAAAATGATCAATTGAGAGTACAGAGGAGTAATTGGAATAAAAAACAATTCAAAATCAAATTCGTACTTGCAGATTAGGGTTCTTCAGCGAACCAAAAATGAGGTAATATGTGATTTAAGAATTAAACAATATCAAGTGTTTGAATCGAGTTTTTTTTCTTCTTATAGTAATCCTAGATTTCTTATACATGTATATACGTCTATAGATTCGTATGTGCTCAATTTTTCTTGAATAGAGAACAAGTTGTTATTATGAACACCAAGTGTTCGATGAAATGTGTGTGAGAGATTATTGACTTTTATTTCTTGGTTTTTTCTTGAAGTATATTCCTTTGCAATTTTTCTTCCTCCTCCAAATCACACTTTTTATGCAAACATTAAGCATCACACTAGCTTTTGTGTTAATATACGTACATTTAGATAAATAAACTATCTATTCTTCGACATTTAGACAAAAAAACTATCTAACTTTTGTATACATCTTAATTTATTTAAGAAGATTTTAGGTTATACTATATGTTGATCGATATTGACATGTATTTTCAGAGATTTACAATTCATAGATTTTTGTGATTTTTGGGCATTATCCGTATAGAATTGAACGTTGGATACATTAGACGTACTTAGGATTCAAATTGATTCAAGTTGACCTTATTATAAGCTAAATACTATATGTTTATAATCAAGACAATTACATGTTTTTGATTACTTTGTCTTGTTTTGATTGCAGTTTTCAGAATGAGATTAGCTTTACTGTGTACCATGGTGGGAATTGGGTGAGAAGTCATTATAGAGCTTTCTTACATGAATGGTGAGAGTTGAGCAATAGAATGTAACCCGGAAGAATTGTTTACGGTGTTATCTACTATGCTCAGTGGTGGTTTGTATGAGAAGGTTGTTTGGAACAAGATGCTAAGGATCGAAAGACTTTGTCCAATGGTGGTATGAAATTTACAAAGACTTTGTATGGCTTTTTTATTCGGTTTTAGTGTTCCTTTTGTAGTTTAAAAAAGCTTTCACTCTTGTTTCCTTTGTGGTTTTAGGACAAGTCTAACTTTCTGTTTGTCTTCAAACTTTTATGGATTGTGTCTTTAAAACAATGTTATCTCTTTTCTTGTTTCAAGTTTGATGCATAAATATGTTTTTTCCGATTAACAACATAACATCAAACACATTATAATAGCATCAAACTCATGTATCACAATTGTCTCCAATATAAGTTACATCAACTAACTCAAAGCACAAACAAGTAACGAGAAACATCACAACCACACACAATCACGTACTTCAAGCTACAAAGCTCCATTTTGCAACCTGAAACTCCTTTCCAACAACAGCCTCGCAAGTTCTTGTCTGCGTTTCAAGAGTTTCGATCTTGATTCACAAGCTCCTAATGCCTTATGTAGCTTAATCGAAGCTCCTTCGATGTTATCTACTTCGTCTATCAAGTCTTCAATCTTTTCAACCATATATTCATCGGTCAACTTAAACATATGAAACCATTTATTCTGCAAAAAAAAAAGACCCAATCAAATTGACAAGAACTTGTGAGCTTGTGAGCTTACACACAACAACAAATCTATTAGTAAAGACTTACCTCCTCTAACCCATTTGGACAAGGATGGAACAATCTTTTAGGATTTTTAGCAGTCTTAGACGTCTTCATCACTACGGTTGCTTCACATTTACAGGTCTTTGGAAATCCTCTTCGAAATTCAGCCATTGTAGCAGAGCAAGCTTCAGTTAAGCTTTGAATATGAACCAAAGAAGAAGAAGAAATAAGAAGAACAGATACGAAGAAGTAGGAGATGAAATGTTTTTGATTCCAATTACTCCTCTCTACTCTCAATTGATCATTTCTCTTCTCTTTTATTTTTTGCAGATTTGAATATCGAAGAGGAAGAAGAAGAAGGTCTACAAAGAGGATAAATTAGATTTAGGGATTTGATTATTTTCCCCCAAATGAAAAACGCATCGTTTCATTAAAACCCAACCGCTTGCCAACGTGTCGTCCAAGTCACTGTTCCGTTAGTGTTGACTAACGGAAAGTTGGTCAATATTCGTTTTGGCACGAAACAAATTAGTCTGGGTACAAAATTTGAATTAAGTTTGAATTCAGGTTTAAATTGGTCAAATTGAAAAGCTCGGGTCCAAATCCGCACATTCGCAATAGTCTGGATCCAAATTGGCTTTTTTCCCGGAGTATAGGAGCACGTCCTGTGTCTCTTGATTCCAGATTCTTTACACAGTTCATCAAATTGATTGTCACATAACTCCAAGCCATTATCAGTACGTAAGCATTTTATTTTCTTCCCTGTTAAATTTTCGACTGACTTCTTCCAATCTCTGAATTTTTTAAATGCTTCATCTTTTGTTTTCAGGAAATAGACCCAGGCCTTCTTGGAGAAATCATCTATAAAGCTGATAAAGTATCGGCTTCCACTTAGACTCTCAGGATTTGAAGGTGAACCCCAGAGGTCTGAGTGTATGTACTCAAGAACACCCTTGGTGGTGTGTTTGGCTGCAGGGAAACTCAGCTTGTGTGACTTGCCAAACACACAGCTCTCCCAAAAGCTAAGTCCTTCAAGCTTTACCTTTTCTAAGTGTCCCTGTTTCTTCAACATTGCCATCGTCTTAGAAATCATATGACCCAGTCTGGAATGCCATAGATTTGCATCACTTTCATCTATGCTTACTGCATTTGCGTCTGCTTTAATCACCTTTGCTTGTAGATAATATAAACCATTGTTCAATTTAGTAGTGAACACTTTCTTCTTGTCTTTGAAATATGTTTGCATTCCATCTCCACCTTCATACTTAAATCCACTCTGGTCTAACATACCCACTGAGATAAGACTTTTCTCAAAATCTGGAACGTATCTAACTTCACTTAGAACCACCTCTGAGTTGTCTGGATTTGTGATTCTTTTCTTTCCAAGTCCTTTTACTTGATTGATTGTCTTATTTGCCATTCTGACCTTAGCTCCATTGAATTCTTTTAGGTCATACAGGATATCCTTATCATGTGTCATATGGAAGGTGCATCCAGAGTCTAATATCCACGCTCCTGCTGTTCCTTCAGTGCTCACCGTGAGTAGCATTGGCTTCGGTAATTCAAACACCACATTTTCTGAGTCTTCTGAACCAGTCTCTCCCTTATTTGGACACTCACGTTTCCAATGACCTTCTTTCCCACAGATGAAGCAAGCTCCCTTTGTTCCCTTGTTGAACCTTGGCTTGGACTTTGATCTGCCTCGACTGTTAGACCTGCCTCTGTAAGAATTTCCCTTACCTTGACCATTTCTCTTATTTGATCTGCCTCTTGAGTCCACAAACAAACTGTCAGCTCCTGATGACCCTATATGCAGTTTTCCCTTTTGCTTCAGCTCCATTTCTTTATCATAAGCTGCACTTGTCACTTCACTCACAGTAATAGTTTCCTTCCCTGTCCCATATTTCAAGGTATGAACCAGAGTTTCAAACGCAGGTGGCAAGCTTGAGAGGAGTTGTATGGCTTGATCTTCCTCAGAGACTTCCACCTTTAAGCTAGCTAAGTCTACAATCAGCTTGAGAAAGGTATCCACATTATCTTCAATGCTCTTACTCTCTTCCATTCTGAAGCTAGGAAAACGTTGCTTAAGATATATTCTATTTGGTAAAGACTTAGTCTGATGCTCAGCCTCAAGGGCCTTCCACATGCCCAACGCAGTGGTCTCTTTCATTACCTTCCTGAGGATGCGATCACTTAAGTAGGTAGCAATAAAGTTTCTGCATCTTAAATCTTGAGCCTGTTTCCTAGGATCAAACACAGTTTCCTTTACTGCTAAAGATGCTTCACCAGCCTTAAGCACGTCTTTAGTAGTAGTGATAGTCCAATCTTCTTGTTGTACTGCTAATAAACCTTGTATTTCAAGCTGTCCCAGTAGCTTGAACTTCCATAAACCAAAATCACCAGAACCATCGAACTTTTCCATCTCAAATCTTCCTGGAGTTGGATCCATTGTGTCTGATATGCTCATGTGTTATAACCAGCAGGTTCAAAACAAACAAGAACAACCTCGAAGCAAACACAGTGGTACACACTCAATAACCTCAAGTAAAGATTTTCAAGAAATCGATTAGAAGTAACCTGAGAGTTAGGTATTTTGATTTCCTTAACTCTTTCTTCTAATGAGTTTCTTTTCTTCTTTGATTTGAGAACTAATTAGCTATTGATCCTTATCAGATCTTTCATCACCAAGATCTGATATGATCTTCTTCTACAGCACCTCATAGTAGCAAGCCTGCTACTATCTTGACTCCAATGAGATCTCAACCACTTCCGATGACCATAAACTCCTTTTCCGGTAAGTTCTCTGACTTCGATCTCCTCTATTCTCTATCTCTAGCCTTTGCGCATTAACCTTGCGCTCTGATACCACTTGTAAGGTTTATAACTTGCAGAATAAGCAACCTAACACGATCTAATGCTTTGTTTACAGATGAATTCGCTTGAGTAAGAAAAGTAAACAACACAAGCACTCGAGCTTCGGGGCTTAGTTCCGGCCCTAACTCGCTGGTGAACTTGTCATCTGGAACTCCACTAGATCACGAACCAAGAGTTACAATCATCTTATCAATGGTGATACTAGGGTTTCTCAAGAAAACGAGAGAGAGTACAACGAAGAAGATGATGAAAGGTAAAAACTGATCTAATCTCTCCACTGATTCTGTTAGTCTCGATTTCTTCCTCTGATCTGGATAAGATCCTCTTCTTCTCTTCAAGTTTATGTTATTAGCCAAAAAAAACTCTGTATGGGCTTTTTAGCTCCAGTGTCCAGGCCCACAATTGTTTTCAGTCTCCATATGCGTATGGGCTCCCAGGCCCAAAAGCCTTTGTGTTTGTTTGAGTTTCACCCCGGCATAGTTGCTTCCATAGTAAATCTACGTTGGAAGCTTTGATGTCCTTAAATCGTAATCATCTTTGTCTTTAACCTTTACACAAATGATTCTAGATTTTCAAGTGGATGCCTCTAGCATACTTGTTTTCGCTCCCAAAATCTATCATAATTGAGACAGTGGCTTCAAATATATTGTGTTTGGAACCCTTAAGCAAGTCATTGTGTATGTGTACGTAAAGCCATTGTAAGTGCTTATAAGAAGGTCTTTTGCGTCTGGGGGATACAAATTTCTTCTGCTAGCCTCCATGTTTTGTACTCATCGTCTCTTTCAAGTATCTCATCATTGATACTTTTGATTCCTTGATATTTTTGATTTTGAGAAGGCTTCATGCAAGCCTAATTACATTCCCTCTCTCCCCTATAGGCCAAACGTTAGATTCCTCTTATCATAATTGAAAAACATTGACCCAATAAAAGATGAAAAAATATGGTGACAAATCCTTTGTACTATGTTTTATATTGATAAGATGTAAGTAGTATGGTGATGAATCCTTTGTTTTACGTTGATGGAAAGCTATAGATTAATGTGTTTGGTCGATGTACATTTTCTTGTGCTAAAGAACCAATTTTGAAACTTGGAAGAGAGCTCCAACTTTTATAAGGAGAAGCAAATGATTTCAATGGATACAAAAATTATTTGGAAAGAGATGACTCATTTTTCTTAGAGATTTCAATAAACTTATCATTTTTAAAAACTTAGCAAGAGCTCAAAGTTGTAATACGTAATGGTTTCTACAACTTTTCTAGTTTATATACTGACTACTTCTCTATGGCATGAAAGCATCTTACAAGATATCAAGCCAATGTATTGTCTGCATACTCCATAGCCCTCTGCTCCATGTATTCGAGTTTCTCCTCATCATCAACAGATTTCTCAGATTCCAAGTACTTTGTTGAACAAAAACTGAGAGTACAAAGCACAAAATGATTAAAAATCTGGAGTAATCAAACACACTTTGTAACAGAGATTTTTTTGTGAAGTAAAAGGCTATGGCAAACTTTCATCTTCTTAGGAGGCAAGCTCAAGCTACTCTCTCGAATAAAGATCTGATTACATCCACTTCTCCCATTAGATCAAAACTTATATGCAATAAAATCCAACAATTATGAGTTAAAAATGCTACAAAGATACCAATAAAACTGACATTTTGTGGAAGCTGAATATATAACGAACTTGCTCAAAAGAAACACTTTACAAGTTTGTTCTTTTCAGACATTCTTAGAGAATGTCTTCAAACAGTGATCTCCCTCTTTTCGCAATTCCTGTTATATGGATTTAATGTATTTTTAGCGCGGAAGACATAGCAAAACTTTATGCAAGTTCGCATTTGAATTTAGGAATGCCTTCCTGGTTTTGCTTTAGAGAACTTTGTACTTCCTTAACCAAACCTAAAAAGCATATGTGAGATTGAAAAAAATGTTAAGAGAGTGAAGAACTTACCCTCGGTTTGAGAGATAAAGATCAAACAATACGTACCTTGCAAGATTGCTCAAATTTCTTGATCATCTCATCAAGCCGCTTATCAGCCAATTTATATTGCTTTGCTAACACATGGATTAGAATACTAAACTACTTGCCTAAGCTCAGGAATATATCTTGATATGTAAACATCAAAACCGGCACACATAGAAAGCATGACAATTATACAGCTGACACATGTTTTAAACAGACATTAGATTTATAAAGCTTTTAAAATGCGAAGCTAACTATAGATCTGTAGAGGTTTTAAAGAATATGCAGACCATGTCCGGATAGTTTGATAAGCTCATAATAAATGGCTGCAACATAATACAACAGAAAGATAACGCTAGAACTGGGACCATTCTCCATTTAAGCAACTTCAGTGAACGATTCTCCGTCTAGAGGATCTAGAAGCCCCTACAACACAGAACAATCCTAACCTTAATTCCAAGAAAATATGAAATTAGGTTTGAGAAAGAACCAAACCTCTCACCTTATTTCTTTAATCCTGAACTTGAGATTCTGGAGTCGCGATCTTCATAAGGCTTTTTCCAACATTGTGCAAGAAAACATCTTTTAACACTACTCACTTGATCAAGCTAAGCCTGCTACTACATACACTACTCACCTTAGCTCTATATCTTACTCACAAATTCGTCATTACGTAAGCCCGATTGAATGTCGTTGAAGAAGACAGAACATTGAACATTTTTTATCTGGACCATAGCTGTTTAAAGTGAAGAGGCATGTGAAGAAGGTTTGAGTAGTGTGTAGTTGAGGTTTGTGATTCTATATATATGTAGGATCGGTTGGTCATGGCGAGGTTGGAGCCATAAAGGCCATGGACGGTCGTGGCTTTAGGCGTTAGGGGGAAAGTGTGAATTGAAGGCTCGGAACAGGAACAGTTATTGTAGTAATTTAGAAGGAGGTGAATCGTATTTATGATTTCGATTGTTGGTAACGGTGACTGAGAACTTCAACGTTCCAGTGACCAGAGAATTTCAATCGATCAGCTTCCTCGAAGATTTGGTCGTAGAGAAGAGAAGAGGGGTGTGAATCTATTGGGCTGGGTAATGAAACGTTTTGGATGTAGTAGTGAGATGATATTGGGCTATATTAACAAAACGTTTTTCTCCAAAACGAAAATTATATCTCTTGTTGTGGTTGGGCGCATTTGTCATGATATATATTAAGAAAACGAAATTTTGTATACATTAAAAAAACAAAATCTCCTTTATATAAATGAAATTATTACATATAATTAGTTGGTGACATGGCACTTTCATTGATGGAAAATATTCAGCATTTTTTGCTGATGTCGAGGCCCTAAGAAACCACTAATTCATTCCCTTTTATATAAAAGAGATTTACTAGGTCGACTTTTATAAATGATTTATATTGAATTTTTTTGTTGCTTATTTGGTTAGATCGACGTTAGTATAATTGTACAGTAAAACTTATATAAATTAATAACGTTGGGACGACGATATTTTATTAATTTAACGAAATATTAATTTATCGAGAGATTAATTAGGTCGAAAACTTAATTTGGAACTTGAAAACTGTATTAATTTAGCGAGATATTAATTTATTGAGTATTAATTTATAGAGGTTATACTATAATATTTTCTTACTAAAGTTAGTTATGCTTGGTTTGGTTGTAGTTAGATTTAGTTAAAATTTTGTTTATAACTCAAATAATAGAAATTTGTTGGTTCTTGATATATAGTTTTACTTTGGTAATATAACTAAAATATTTAAATTACTGTAGTATAATATTTTTGGCCTCATTTTATGTTGTCATTAGTTTCCGTGAAAACAAATGTCCGTGTATAATTTTATCACATTATTAAGTTTCTGTATTTTTTTAGCTTTCTCTTATTTTTTTCATTTAACTTTTATCAAATAAATGTGAGTGTATGACTTAAATGCAGTTTACAAAGTTTTGTTGATGTTGTTTCTTCATTTTTAACCCTTTTTATTGTTTAAAGATATTTTTTTTGTTACTATATATTCATAGAATAAAACACAATATTAAACATGTTTATAGTCATTCACTCTCGTGTCTGAAGTTATTAATGTTTGTAGGATATTTTTTGTTTAGACAACTTTTTCACCCTTATTCGATCGTGTTTGTAATCTATTTTCACAATTCAACAATGCAAATTAGTTTCGTATATTTAAATGGTAGTTCGAAAGCTGATTTTGGAGTTGTAGTAATCAAAATTATCTCCGCATTTTTTTTTTCTTTTTGATTTTAGAAAATATATAGGTTTCTTGAAAACGATTACTAAAAGTCCACCAAATATTTTAACTTCTTGATTTTTGAGCTCATTTAATTTCTTTATTTTTTATCAGACTACATAAATTTAAGATGTACATGGTTCTTTGTCTAATTGATATCGATTTTTAGTATTAGAAAATAAATATGTTTATTTGAAACTTCGTTATCTACATATATTAAGTACTAAATAACGCATGTTATTTACATAACATTGTGAGGATAAAAATTAATAATTTTTTTTCAATTTCTTTCAATAACATGATTATCTATCATTTTTTCGTCTTCTTTGTATTCTTCTATGTGTTTTTATATGTTTTTATCTTTGACAATTATTTCTTATTCTTCTTTTTTTTAGTTTCATCTTATGTGGATGTATTTCTTTTTCATTTACATTTCTTCTTGGATTATATATAGATTTATGATTTTTGACTTCCACTATTAATAGCACATAGGTAAATCAAAATTTATTCTTAATTTTAAAATACTACATCTTATGTGAAAGTAATTATTAAATATTTTATTTATTATAAAAATAAAAACTAATTAAATGATGACATGTGGATGCATGAGAAGAGAGTAAAGCTAATTATATATATAAATATATATATATATATATATTTAATTTGATTATCCTTATTATAAAAAATAAAATAATATATATTTATTACCAAACATAATTTTAAACATCCAATTCAATTTTAATATATTAATTAAGGAGTATTTTACAAAAAAAACTTTAGCAACGAATTTCATATTTGTATATCAAAAATATTATTACTCTTATAATTACTCTAAACCTGTAATTATCTATGAATTAAATGATAGTTTAGTATGTTTCGATAGAACTTGTCCTCTTCGAAACACGACAAATGGATGTTTTCCGGCGACTGAGTATAAGACATGAAGAAAAAGAGAGAGAGGGACTACGGTGAGGTGAGTCGTACAGAGAATCAATGAAGGAGTCTAAAAGCATGTGGATCCACGGGGTATCATCTATTTTAGTAAGAAATTTAATGGTAAGAGAGAGAAGTAGGAAAAAGGGAGAGAAAGATCGAGAAGGACTCCCATTAAAAGCTAATCAGAACTGGTTAAGAAAGATAGAAGAATCTATTGAGTTTGTCTTAAACAACCGAAATGGAAGAGGTCTAGGACTATATGTCTTTTACTCTTCGTATATTACTCTTTATTTATAGAGTTAATAAGAAAGTCAAATTTCTCAACATGGAGTAAATAATATAGTATTTATCAATAGTGGAGAAGAGGAGAGGAGGGAAGAGGGAGCCGAAAAGATAAGAGGATATCGAATATGAGACGATAGGGAAAAGAAGAAAAAAGAGAAGAAAGTTTTCTTTTTTATCAATTCTTAACTTTTATGTTTTGTTTTTTGCTAAAGTGTTGGGGAAAATATTTTTAATTTGCTACTCAGAATTTAGTTTTGACTAAGTGTTGGTAAAAATCTGTAATTTTAGCTTCTAGCTTATTTTTATTTTTTCTTAGCATAATTAAAATGCTATCATGTCGTCCTACATTCATAATACTTGTTGAAACAATCTAACCCGGTTTTTTTTAATTCAACAAAACCTTGGTCTCAGACTAGCATTCCCATAAATGCTATCCTCAACGACCAAGCAAACTATCACACAACTAAAGCAGCGGAAACAACAACTCAAATCAAATCCATAACCATTAAACCGAAACAAATGTCAAACAATAATCAAACCAATATGTTCCAGAACTAATCAACAACCTATGACAGTTCTAAAGCAACAACCGAAACATAAATCAAACAACTGAGACCGTAGATCATCCTCCTCCTCATAGCCAGGATTCCACAGTCACATTTTGCCTTTACCTGCATCACATAGAAAAACAAGATGCGTGAGTATTATCATAAATACCCAATGAGACGGTCCTCCCATCTATTTGACTATACACATATGCATGATGGACCGCTCAGGCAACACACAAAACACACAACAAGCAAAACAACACAAAGCACGTCACAGACGTGTGTCGATCGACACAACCACCAGGTGTCGGTCGACACACTGGTCCTCTGTCAATCAACACAACCACTAGGTGTCGGTCGACACACCACAAACCAGGCACCTACGTCGATCGACACAACCTCTTGGTGTCAGACGACGCATACCCATATATGCGTCGATCGACACACCACCATGGTGTCGCTCGACGCAAACCTCAGACACACCAGAATCGAACCTTCTCCTCTCTGGTCCGACTCTGATCTGCTCAAACACACAAACCTGCAAGGAAACGTCAACAATCACACGAACCAAGCGTACACAACCACAAACCAATCACCAATGCTCCATCAAAACACACAAACATATCACCATGAATCCCTAACGATCCATCCACCCAGATAAGCCATGGTCACGCACTCACCTTAGCTTTTCGGTCGGAAAACAATGGAATTGAGACTAGGAACGAGATCAGCCTTGATCACCACTGGAACCCATGAAATCCCACTCCTTTTCTCCTCCAAAACACAACAAAAACGATTCCTTTCCAAAGGTAATCAAGCCCTTTCACAAAAATTCTCAAAGGAATTTGAAACTCTCTGGAAAACACTTTTCCTCTGATTTCTGACTTTTCCTTTCACAAAACACGGCCATAAGGCTTATAAACGAAGCCCTAGGGTACCCTTAACCCAAACATGCCCAACCCGACGATCAAAAATTGAACCAGAAAACTGATCAATAAGCTGTGTTGATCGACACACACCACTTGTGTCAATCGACACACTCCTCCAATTTCTCAAAATTGGTTCACAGGCGTTACACATATTTTATAGCAATTTCGAAAACCAAGCTATTATATTATGCTATCAGTACGCATATTTCTTGTAGAGTTGGCAGCACATGTTACCATGGTTAGGCATCAGGGTGCTTCACGAGATCTGTTTTTGTATACTTTAATCACTTTCATTGGCATGGATCTTCAATTTTTATCCTATCACGTGAAAAGTAAAATGGGTTTTCACGCGTTAACAAAGAATTCAAACATCAAATGGGAGGGAAAATGAGTTTATGTGCGATGAAATGGTGTTTCTTACCTTACCCGGTCTCTTGATAAGGAGGCTTGGGCTGCATGTTTACCTTACCCCGTAAAGGTCTTCTTACCCCGTAAAGGTCTTCTTACCTGCCCTTGGACCTCTGGATAACAAACTACCAAGGGTATGTTGGGCCCGATTTTCTTCTACAAAAGACTTGGGCCATCACTGAGCGGGCCCCAAACCGGTATAGACCCTTGACCGCATAGACCATGGCGTTCATAGAATAGCGATAAACACGGCAAGTGAGTTTATTACATTAAACTCGGCTAGCCGGCAGTTTGCATTGCAAGTTGGATAGCACCAATTGTTAGAGTTGTTCGGCCGGTAAATCTAGTCAGGATTTTACTCATGCTGGGATGTTGTTATCACAAATACCCATCCACTGTAAGGTTTCCTCATAAATCAAGTTCACCAAGCTTTTGGTGTCAATTAGCACACGATTGGCTTCTCAATCATTGATTAGAAGACTAATCACAAACGGGTTGTTATGTGGCTGGTTTAAGCCCTCCGTGTCATGTTCATCGAACACTATCTACGAGTCTTCATCCGGCTAGATATGCTCCTTTACTTCTTCATGTGGTTGGTCTTGCCTTGCGGACCACACGTCTTGTTTGAGGCTTCCCATGATCATAAAGATTTCCACTCAGGTCACTTTCGTGGCAGGTGGTGTTTGATCTTCAGCTTCATACATCTTATGTGAGATTTCTCCGATGAATTTTACGTAGTAAACGTAAGCGGTCCCCTTATATGGTGTCAATTTAGTGATACTAGATTGAACAACTCTCTGAGATCAGTCCAAAGACTAAATGAATTAGGTCTAAAAGTAAAATCACCAATAAAATAATACTCAAAAACTGTGTATAGAATTCTCTATTAAAATCGTTGTCTCTTTTTTGGAGTAATACAACAAGTAATTATGATTTTATACAAAAATAAAGTTGGTCGGATAAACCCTATAGAATAAATGGAAAATCTCATAATTCAAGTGATTTACATTTATACGAGTTGGTCATTTCCTTTTTTGTTCGGATGCACCTAGGTTGGTTGAGTATAGTCGTGGGCCAAGTCGTCCTTTATGGGTCCTCGTTGGCCCATTATTCGAATTCCTTCCAAAGCTCCGAGCCGGGTCAGATATGGATCGAGTAACTGGTGTTAAACCCGGTACCACCAACTAGTCTTTTAACATCTTAAAACCAAACAAACATCGCTTCATAGCACATTGGAACTTAGCCACTTTTCACAAAGGTGTGAGTTACATTAACACGCTCCAGCTTAAAATCTCAACTCGTTACGATTATGAGGTTTTTTGTAAGGTGCCCCTTGGAATTTGGCCCTTGAAAATTCTCGCGAAGCAACAAATAGTTTTGCGGTGTCACCTCAGTATGATCATCTTGACAAAATACCTCGTCAAGTACTCTTACAACTTAACAGTTTGGTGATCAAGTAAATAAATCGGGTTGTTAACATACCGATAAATTAGTTTGATAGTTTCATCGACAAGTCAAACTCACTTCGCATTCACTAAGAATCAATCTCACCTCATCAAAATCGATAAAACCCACCTCGGCTTTGATTTGCCACGTCTAACCTTGCTAAAACTCATTTCAACAAATCTTTGAGTCTTTCTCACCTTGTCAAATTCTTTCAATTCACCTCACAAGCTTGATAGCATCCACCTCACAAGCTAACCTTGTTAAAGACGATCGATTCACCTTGCTAGAAACCACCGGCCTCGCAACAACTTCATCTCGGCAAGTTCACCTCACTGAAACGCCACCTCGCCGCTAAGATTGATAGGATCCTTGATATAAGATTGGATCTCCAAAACTTATAAACACAAGATATTCGAAGTTAAATAGCTTGAATGATACGGAAGTGGTGAGTGATGGTAGAGATGGAATGATCCAAGGCTTGTGATGGAACCTAGACTCACGGTTTTATAATCATAAACACAAGGGCTCTTCCTCACAAGTGTTTAAGATTCCCAAAGAATTCAACTAGCTAAGGGAAATCCACACAAAGCTAAAAGAAATCGAAAATTAGTAACAAGAACACAAGACTCCAAAGCTTGCCGAATAATTCAATTTATTATGATAAAAGTGGTGAATAATACAAGTGCAAAGTCAGAGTTTATATAGCCTCTTGAGAATAAAGCTAACGTTAAAAAAAGATGCAAATAAGGAAAATAGAAAAATAGGAAAGCATGCACTAAAGGGTGGAGACATTGATGACGTGATCATGGGAGATATGATGGTGATGGGTATGGTAAGTCTTTTTTTTTGTCATCAACATAATAAGACTAACTTACCATGGCCCAGTAATCCAAGCGGGTGGTGAAGGGCTTACAAAGAAAAGTTCAGAATCAGCTAGTCGAGTACCATTCGCAAGCTTATCAGCTTTCGAATTAAGTGTGCGCGGAATGTGGGATAAAGAGAAAAAAAGAACTTCATCTTCAATCTCTACAGTTCTTCTAAATGGGCTTTAAAAGCTGGCCACTCTGTCGGTGTTGACACCATCTTCACCAACTCTAAGCAATTTGTTGCGAAAGCTACCTCCGTCTTTTGCATTTCGAACATGCACACCATGGCACATCCCAAGGCTTTAAACTTTGCATGTAAAGGAGAGAGACTTTGTCGACAATTTTCTGCCCCTATCATGATCTATGTCTCTAGTTCTTGGAACGCATACCAACCACGACCTGAGAATCTATTAGAATCTTTCCAGGAACCATCGATATAAAGGGTATGGTAAGTCGAATGTGTGATATTATAGTTGTTAGGCATATAAATGAGGTCATTTATGGTAAATAGCATCACCTTGGAATCTTGATTTATAGAGACTGTTTCTAGAAGGTGTAGATTGTTGGGAACCTTCTATATCACCTAGAGACTTCACGTGAAGGAGTTGAGATTGACCAGATTGTGTAGAAACTCTTCTTTCCTTATATAGACTTGAAAATACACGTTGAGTGTTGTTGTGCTTTGCTCTATTTCGGTTCGGCTTCAAGTGTTCGCTTGGTCTAAATTTTTCTGTATAAGGCGTCTTTGAATTAAACCAAGGTGGTTCTCTTGTTGATTCAACAACAATGGTCTTGATGTCTTGAAACTTCTTCGGGCTTGGTTTGTTATACAACTTTGTAACGTCGTTCAGTGATATCCTCTTTGAATATATTAGTTCTTCTTGATCGTTCATGGTGATGACCACATCAATCCTCCTCACTAAGTTAAGCTCGTCGTGTGATTCGAAGGCCGCGTCTCCGAAATCTTAAGTCAGTCTTGTCACCTCACCAAATCTCTTTTCACTTTTTTGAATCGCACAACCTTCACTTCGCCTTCGCCTTGTAAGATCCACCTCGTCGTACCTTGCCAAATTTGACCTTGTGACAAGCGTTGATTCGCATCGTCACTACTCGACTTCAGTTTAAACCCACCTAGTGACGACTCCGCCTTGACAACAAATTTTTTGCCACTCGACTTCTCGGCCTCTCTCTAAACTCTGCCTCGCCGAAATGCCACCTTGCTCATCAGTTTCATTTAGTTATCAAGTCAATGAAAAATTGCCTAAGTAAAATAAATAAAACAAAGCTAAATTCTGAAACTTCAAAGAACTAGCTTAGATGGCTCGATGACAAAACATTCACGATTCACAAAATCGCAATTCAGAACATTGATCTCAGTCTCGAACAACTCTCACCTTTGTGATATACATCATATTTTACTATTTTTTACTATCTATTTTGCTTATATTTATTAATAATAACCCAAGTATTAGAGATAAAAGTGTCTTTTTAGTGTTTTTCGTGTTTTTAACCCTTAAACAGGAAAAGATTGCCAAATTGGCTTAGAATGGAGAAAACAAACCTTTTTGGAGAAAGATAGAATATGTTCATCACATGTCGAGGCCCATAAGTCAAGTTGCACCGTTGGATCAAGCCCAAATTTAATTTCAAGATAGAGACGGATCTAAGCTTCAAAACGAATATTCATTCGTCTAAATCCGACAGTTGGATCTCAAGATCACAAAATACTAGAAATTGTGTGAGCCTATCTTAAGACAAAGTCGGCGCATCTTTATCAAGTGGTTTTCGATCGATCACAAGAGGTGAACGATCGAACACCTACTCTCTGGAATACGGTGTTCGATCGAACACAAGTGGTGAACGATCAAACACTACTCTCGAGAAACAAAAAAAAGAAATATTCCGATTTATCAAATATTCTCCAAATCTTCCAAGGAATTTACCCTATCCAACCTCTACACCTATAAAAGAAGGAAGGAGACCACGTTCTTTAAAATACACCTCAAGAAGTTCTCAAGTTCCAAGGCTCTCAACACATCTCTCAACTTTCGGTTACAAAGCTCTCCAAAGACATAACACTTTTACTTTTGTAAACACTTGTTCTTTAGCTTATTGGGTTGTAAGGGAGAAGAAGATCTCATCTCTTGTTACCCACTAGAGAAGCTTTTCTAAACCCTAATCTCTCTCTTTATTTTATAAGAATGATTTGTTTCATCTCAATTATACTTGAGTAGTCTTTTTCTTGGATTCTGGGTTAAATTCAAAGGGTTTATATGGTTTGATAGATAGGATTGCAAGCATGTTAACTCCTAGATCTAGTCTAGGATTTCTTTTCACTTAGATATCATATATTGCATGTTTTAAGAGTAATTAACCTAAACTTTATCATATATCTAATCTAGCGAATAAGATGTTAAGTGAATTTAATGTTTATTAGCCGTTTCATTGAATGAACAATTGAGCTTGATAATTAATGCATGTAGCTTGAATAAATTAAGGATTGCGATAGCCGACTTAAATCTTGCTACTCTAGAGTTGTTATACGACGGAATAGACAACGACCACTAAGTTCATGTTCAAAAGAAGTGTCAAGCATAGCTTGTCATGAATAATTCAAACCTATATCCCTGCGAATCCCTGAACGCCCAATGTTTTAATCATATTGTTTACAAACTCATTATTTTATTTGCAATTAGTTTACCATAACAAAACCTCATATTCGATTTAGTTTATCTTGAAATTCATTAATCTATTGTGTGGTTCTTTATCTATGTGGATTCGATCCCTAAGTACTACGATTGATTGATTGTGCACTTGTAGTCTTATTGATTTTATTAGGGTAAAACTTACATCCCATCACTTTGCATCATCACACATGATGCTCTCGAGCTAGGAGGCTAATTGTTATGGTTAGTTTTCACCCCAGTGAGATCAATGTGCAAAAATGACTAAGTGTTTTGACTTGGGCTGAACTTAACAACAAAACTGAGTGGTAAAGCAAGAGGGTTGAGTCCGCGACGAAGTGACGAGGCCGATTTCACAACAAAATGGCGAGGCTCATTCCACAACGAAGTGTGATATATGCCATATTTTACTACTTTTTAATATTTATTTAATTAGTTTTTATTTATATTTAACCAAGTGTTAGAAATAAATATTATTTTAGTGTTTTTCTTGTTTTTAACCATTATTAGGAAAATGAAGCAATTTGAGCTTTAATAAGCATTTCAAGTCTTTTTCCAAAAATCATATTCCTTCTACCAAATGGTACGTCCCAAATGGAGATGATCCCACCGATGGATCGAGCCCAAATTTTAATACAAGATAGAAGAGGATCTCAGCTTCACAATGAATATTAACTTGCCCAGATCCAACGTTTACATCTCGAAATAATCACAAAATACTGAAAATTGTCCGAGCATATTCCAAGACGAAGTCGGTTCCGCGATATCCACTAGTTAATGATCGGTCAGCGCAGGCGAATGACCGATCACCGGGTCTCTAGAATTGATGGACAAGAACAAATACACCGTGACCGATCGATCATAACTTAAAAAAAAAATCTGATTTCTTCGTATCTTCTCCACATCTTCAAGGGATTTACCCTACTCCGAATCTACCACTATAAAAGGAGAAGAACAGAGAAAAGAGTTTAAAAACATCATCACACAACTGGTTACAAAGCTATCAAAGATCTCTTATATGAAAACACTTTTCTTTTCTAAACATTTGTTCTTTCAATTTCGATTTGTAAGGGAGAGGACGATCTCACTTGACATCTTTTGAGAAGTCTTCTAAACATAATTTTATTGTTTTTATAAGAATGATTTGTTTCATCTCTATTTTGCTTGAGCAGTCTTTTTGTTGGGATCTAAAGGACTCAATTCAAAGGGTTTTATTGATTCGATAGATAGGATTGCATTTCATGGTAATTCCTTGACTTGCTCTTGGAATTCTTTCGCTTAGATATATACTTATTGCATGTTTTAGTATTGATCACCTTTAAAATGATCTAAGATATTCTCAATTGTGTTAGCCGTTTTGTTAAGTTATCTAGAATTGATATTGGCGAATTCGATACTTGTATTTGCGAGAGTTATTTGCATGCATCGAATGAACAATTAAACTTGATATTTAAATACTTGTTGCTTGAATCTTAATCTACAATAGTTGACTTTGGCACTTGTTTTCATAGGAAATATTGTTTCGAAACTATGCATATTCACCATCGTGTTCATGTTAAAAAGAATAGCTTCACCTAGTTTGTCCTAAATAATTTGAACCATAATATATGTGAATCCCTGAACGCCCAACGTTTTAATCATATTATCTTTACTATCTACAATTACATTGTTTTTCAAACCAAAATCTTATTTTCGATTTAGCGTATCCTGAAATTTTCAATTCTGTTGTGTGCTTCTTTATCTCGGTGGACTCGATCGCTAAGTACTACGATTGATTAACAGTGCACTTGAAGTTTTGAGACTGGTTTTATTTTGGGTAAAACTTTATTACACCTATCAAAGTGATAAGTCTAAGTTCACTGCGATGCGATGAGACAAAATTTCTAACAAAGTGACGAGGCCGAGTTCACATTATCTAATGAGCCAAGTTTGGCGAAGAGGCCCATAAGGCGTAGCCGACTACAGAGAAAGGAAATCCTGAAGAAATAGGAAATCTTCTTTATCTCTTTTGGAGTTGACCTAGCCGACTTAGTCTCTTATAAATACTAATGTAATTTCCTTGAAAGAGAGATCCGCAAACTTTACACTTAGTAGAAATTCGGTACTTTTGCAAATATCTTTCAAAACAGCAATAAAATATACTTTAAATCTTTGTTCTTGTGCTTTAACCTAAAAAATTCAATTTCTTAAAGTTTTTACAAATCTAATTGTGTTAGATTCGACTCACGCACTTTTTGCTGTCTCTTTCTATTAAGTTTTCGACTAATTTTTCTTCATTGGTTTTTTGGAAAACAAAAACCAATATATCATGAAAACATTTATGTTGAATGTGATTTTGTAACTGAAGTAGATATGATAGCAAAATCAGCCAGAAAACAGAACTCAGATAATATTGTATTATGTATATTTTTGGCAAACTTTGTAATCGTAACGTAATTTCTTGCTTAAAGAAAAAATCAAGATTTTATAATCGTATTATACGAAACGAGGGTGGTCGTGCTTTAGAAAAGGGGTTGGGTGTATCTTGCTAATTAGCTCTTGTGCCTCTGATAATTTCTCATTAATTAATACAGTAGTATCTGAGATCCTCGCTGACCTTTTGACTTTTGATGTTGCTTGTGTTGTTTGTGTTTGTGAAAACCCTAACCCAACGACTCAAATCGCAGCTTTAGGACTATAATGAAGTATACTCAGATCCGATTTTGTCTCTTTTGCAACCATCTTTCTTCTCTTTTTCTTCTTTACTGACCAAGTCTTCCTTTCTTTCTCTCTCATTTTAAATCCAAATTTGACCCTATATTCAACAATGTTGATCTGAAGATTCCCAGATCCACCAAATCTCACTTGTTCTTTTCATCTTAGATTCACACAAATTTGAAATCTGATTTTGTTATGGGGTGCATTTGCTCAAAAGGAGTACGAACAAATGATGATTTCATCGACACCAACCATGTAAGTATCCCAAAAGACAATCTCAAGAAACAACAATCTTCTTCCAACGACATTGTTGATTCCGAGGAATCGATCGTTAACGGAAACGAAGCCACAGTGAGGTTAATTCCCAGTGATACCAAGAATGTCTTCTCCGATGACGAAGAAGAGGAGGAGAAGGAGAGTTTTGAGAGGAAATCAGTGTTGCCATCCATGGAGTTAGGTGATAATGTAGGACCATTACAACCTAGAATGAGTAGAATTGCTAGTGTTACTAATGGAGAAAGAACAGCTAGGGTTGTTGCTGGTTGGCCTTCATGGTTAGTTTCTGTTGCTGGTGAAGCAATCAATGGTTGGATTCCTCGTAGTGCTGATTCGTTTGAGAAGTTGGAGATGGTGAGGTCTTTTTTTAATCAAAATTGGAATCTTTTTGTTTTGATCTTAGATGATACTAGTGACACTGCTTCTTTGTTTGCAGATCGGGCAAGGGACGTATAGCAATGTGTATAGAGCCCGTGATCTTGAAACTAACCAAATAGTTGCATTAAAGAAGGTTCGGTTTGCTAATATGGATCCTGAGAGTGTGCGGTTCATGGCCAGAGAAATAATCATTCTTCGTAGGCTTAACCATCCAAATGTTATGAAACTTGAAGGGATCATCATTTCAAAGGCTTCAGGGAGTATGTATCTTATATTTGAGTATATGGACCATGATCTCTCAGGTCTTGCTTCAACCCCTGGGATTAAGTTCTCTCAGGCTCAGGTAACTACAACATTTCAAGTGTGTGTACTGCTTGTAGTGATTTTGCTTCTGTTTTGTAACATTTGATATGCTTTTGATAGATTAAATGCTATATGAAACAATTGCTGCTTGGGTTAGAACATTGCCATAGCTGTGGTGTGTTGCATCGTGACATTAAGGGCTCAAATCTTCTGCTTGATCGTAACAATAATCTCAAAATTGGTGATTTTGGTCTTTCTAATTTTTACCGGGGTCTACGAAAGCAGCCTCTGACTAGTCGTGTTGTGACGTTGTGGTACCGACCACCTGAACTTCTGCTCGGTTCAACAGACTATGGAGTTACAGTTGATCTGTGGAGCACAGGATGCATACTTGCTGAACTCTTCACTGGAAAGCCTCTTCTGCCCGGAAGAACTGAGGTGTTGTTTCCTTTATGAAAAATTCCCTTTATAAGATTCGGCATGTTAGCTTTGATTACGCCAAATAAATTAAATGTTTTTTGTTTTCTTAGGAAGGGATATTGACATCTCAATGCAGAAAATGAATATCAAACAACCCTTTTGTTTCGTGTATGAATAGGTAGAACAGATGCACAAGATATTTAAACTCTGCGGATCACCTTCTGAGGAATATTGGAGAAGATCACGGTTGCGACATGCAACCATATTTAAACCTCAACATCAGTACAAGCGATGTATAGCTGATACATTTAAGGATCTTCCTCCTTCAGCTTTGGCCCTCCTTGAGGTTCTTCTAGCTGTAGAACCAGATGGACGTGGAACCGCATCTTCTGCCCTTCAAAGCGAGGTTAACATATGAACTTTACTCTGCGACTAGATTCAGGGTTAATACGTTTTTCTACCTTCTGCCTACTATTTATATTTTAAAGCAGTAACATTGTAGCTTAGACATACATGTTGGTATTTCTTGTTTTAGTTCTTTACGACAAAACCTTTTCCAAGCGAGCCAGCAAGTTTACCGAGATATCAACCAAGGAAAGAATTTGATGCCAGGCTTCGAGAAGAGGAAGCAAGACGGTAAGTTCAGATTTTCAAAACCTTTTGCTCGAAGAGTCTTGCTTGTTTCACCATTTACAATATTTTTCTTAGTAGCATCTCATTAACTCTTATGCATCCCAATTTTTCTAACGAGTAGAAGGAAAGGTGCGAGCAGTAAACAGAATGAACCAAAACGGTTGCCTAGAGAATCTAAAGCAGTACCAGCTCCCAGTGCCAATGCCGAATTACTGGCATCAATACAGGTAACTTCTCAATCTATAGAGGAATGTGTATGTATGTATAACAATCCTATGCTTCTATCTTATTGCTCGACTTTCTTATCTTGTTTTCAAAGAAGCGCCTAGGGGAGACTAACCAGACAAGCGTGAGTGAGAAGTTCAATCCTGAGGGAGATTCGGGCTCTGGCTTCCGGATGGAACCACGGAAGGGTATTACCTCACAAAATCCCAACCCAAATTACACAAACGGAGACAATCATCCCAACGGATCAAGCCAACTGAGAACACAAAGGTCTTATGTCCAACGAGGGGCAGCCCAATTGTCAAGATTCTCAAACTCTTTTGCACCTGCTAGAGATGGATCACAGTTTGGAAGTGTGAGACATGCTATAGTGAATCAACGCTGGCTTGAAGATGGTTCAACGAATTGCAATTTGTCCCAAAGATTACTTGAGAAACCCAATGGTTTGAGGAAAGAAGACCACTCATCCTCTAGCAAAGAATCGATAATGGTAAATAAATAATGACGCGTTTAACATTGTTGTTGTTTGTTCCTCCTCGTGGTCTTCTTAAATTTGTGGCTGATCACAATCTGGTGAAATACATAGGGTTATGATGGTGACAAGAAAGAGAGGATTCATTACTCAGGACCATTGATTCCGGGGGAAGGAAACTTAGATGAAATGTTGAAAGAACATGAAAGACAGATTTTGTTGGCTGTACGCAGAGCTCAAGCTGATAAGGCTAGGAGAGACGATAACAAACAGGCCCGAGCCTTGTTTCCGGCTAATGGAAGGTGATTTGGGAGATTTATTTCATAATAAGTGTCTTAAGTAAAATAAAAACAAACTTTTGGGGAAATTCTGATGATGGTTCTTCACTATACTTACCTTTTTTTTTGTTAGACTTGTATGGTTCAGAAGAAAGGGGTTAGGACTTTAGGATCTTGGGTTGTATAGTCAATTGCTAACACTTACATGATTATATTTCTCCATTCTTTTGAGTATAATCTAATAAATCTCTGATTTATAAATTCTTTTACTGTGTTACGTTTAAATGCCTCTCGTTCTTGCTCTAAAGATTCCTCGGGAAAACATGAAAACGATATTATTCGTCAACGGGCTCTCAAACAAAAGTTGTGACATATGCCAATGATTATTGTATACGATTCGTTTCTACATCTCTTAACCTGCTAAACCTTGAGTTTCTTTACTTCTGGATTAGTTTTAAAACTTCATCAAACTTTTGGCGGATGATATGATTGAGTAGAATATGAATGTATATGGTCATTGACCAAACCCACCAAACCACAAAAGTTGAATGAGCTGACTCAGACGTTTCTACTGCTTCTTTTCTGAAGTGCACAGATGTGACTTTGTTTTCTTACGTCGGATTCACGAGCGATTGCTTGCTAGCCCAAGAAGAATTTTATATATACTCTGTTTTTATCTTTTGACCAGTTTCTGCAATATTTACTAATTAGATCATATCAAAGCATTACTTGGGTTCCTCCTTCTCTTATATCAGCTGCAAGAATCTTCCATGAAATGAAAACTACTACTTAATGTAATGTTTTAAATCCATATTGAGCTTTAATAGACTTGAATCGGAATTTAAGTTCCTGACTAATGGAAAGCAAAACTAGAAACTTACTCTTGTATCAATTTCTTGATCTCTTGTACCCTCACTAGTACTTGATTTTGTGTTAACAGAAATCAGAATTTGATCTCATGCATGTGGATGTGAACATTTATCCTTAATATTATTTTACATCAAGAGTATAAAAATAGCATAAACTTACAAGTTACATCCCAAACTTTGACAAGGAAACTTGATGATGCACTTTAAGCCATTACACGAGTTGTTCAGTGCCACCTTTTGCAGTCTTTCCTTGTGCGGCTGGTCCATGTTTGTTTTCGAGTTGACTGTCTGCGATTCTCTCTCGAGGGCTACACAAGAGTCTCCCCAGAAAATGAGAAGCAACTGCCAAGAATATGATTGTTAAGACGATCAAACACCATTTCCAGATTGGAACCTCCATTTCTTTAAGTTATGTTTCTTTGTCACAAGCTGAGGAAGAAGAGAGAAGATGCTTGGAAAGTTGTTGGTACTGTTGACCCAAAAGGGCAGAGAGGGTTTTGTGAAGAAATGATGCTCAAAGACTTGTGGAAGGTAAACAATTCCGTGAACTTTCATAGAAGAAATTGAACTCAATAAGAAATCTATAAATGACTAGAAGACAATAATATTGTTTAGTGGACCTACCAATAATTCCCTCAATTCTACATTAATCGATTTTTGAAGCTACTTAATTACGAGATATTTTCATTTTCACAAAACTCATCAATCTTGTTTAGTAATCCTTTTAAATTTATTATCATCGGAATTCAAAATCATTCTTGGAGGATCAAAATCTTGCTTCAAAACAAGATCACAAACGTAAAACATCTTTTAAGTATAGGGGTCATGATCATAGTTAACAATTATTCACTATTCAATGTCTGATTTGGTTATCCGGTCTGGTGGATCCAAACTTCAACTAGCCCATATACGGTTCCGTATAAAAAACATTAAACACTAATTTCTAACTGTTGTAAACTATACCAATATAAGGTAAGATATACATACATGTATATCATATATGTGTTTGTTTATCTATCATATATGTGTATATATATAGTATATGTAAACGAGAAAAGTAGAAGAATGAAACGAGAGTGAGAGAGGAAGAAGATTTCTAATCCTTAACTTTCTTATTACAAGACTCACCCTTATATATAGGAGAGTAGAGTCGGCAAGAGTAACTTCCACATGAAGTAACTAAATGGATAATAACAAGACTAAATATCAGTAGAAGTAAATTCAACATGAAGTAATTAAATGGATAATGACTATTCATTTAACAAGTCTAATATCAATATAATAATAATGGATGTTTATCCATTCTTAACACTAACAATACTATATTAACTATACTACATTGACAAAAACAAAAAAAACTATATTACAAACCTAATATATGTAACAAAATATTTTAAAATGCTTTAAATACATGTACCAAATTAAGATATCGAAATATCACGGATAGGAGATTTCACCGTTCACCTTCGAATATAGATATGGATCTAAATTCAAACCTCTAGTATTTTTTTTTTTTGGGGTAAAAGACAGTTTATTGAAAAGAAGGTGCTCGATTATAGCATAATATACAAACATATGAACAAACTTCATACGATCTTCTCCTTATGGAGGGAACGTAATTGTCCTCTACACTTGGGTATTACCTCTACACCAGACTCAGTCTTCAGGTTCATTGACCGGAATCTCAGAGACCTTTTACTTGCTAGAGGCCGTAGGAAACCGTCCACCTTATTGACTACATGATTTACTTATTGTTAGCTAACACTAGTGGTAGCTTTACTCTAGTTTTAGTATGATCTCTTTTGCTTTATTGAGCTTTTTTACCTTTTTTTTGCTCAATTGTTAAGCCGCTGCTACGTCAAGCATTGTAAAGAACCGTTCTTTTTTTGGGTATAAAATTCATATATTATCAAAAAAAAAAACTTTATAGGTTAGGCCATATAAGAAGACTAAAAATGATGTTTTTTTTTCAACCTAACTATTAATTAAAAAATTCCTTCCGGGTTGGAAATCCAAGACTAAAAATGATGTTAAAAATACGAAAAAGTATATGTCACGGGGACTTGATACATGAATCGTCCCTAACCCAAAAAACATAGTGGTGAATCATACGACCAAATATACGTTTGAACGGCAAAAAGAAAGAGAGGATCGAAACGAATATTTTACTCAAATAGGGCAACCCAAACTTTGTCGAGAAGTAGCTGTACCCAAGAGCATTGAGACCAATTTTATTCACACCTCCTTCCAAATGAAGGAGTTCAACTGTCCAAACAAATCAAAAGATCACCAACCTTGCTAACCAAAAGGTTTTTCGTGATGGTTCAGTGTTTTTTTTTCTTTTTCAGAATCTCGAATATGTAATATCAAATTTTATAAGTTAATCAAACATAGTAGTAAAGTTTAATCTCGAGAGAAGAAAAGCTTAAGGATAAGAAATTTACGTTATTGAAGATCAGATATGTTTGTTACATTAATGACGTATTTAAAAAACTCAACATTCGGTTTAACAATTAACCAGAATGTGATTAATAAGCATAATGTAAATAACCGTAACCGGTTTACTCCAAATCACTTCTACACTCTGATATGCCCCCTCAAGATGGCGAGTAGACTTTAGACAAAGCCATCTTGCCCATTAGAGAGTGAAAAGGAGCTGGAAACAAAGGCTTAGTGAAGACATCAGCAAGTTATAACTCAGTACCAACGTGCATTGCTTTGATCAATCCACCAAGGAGCTTCTCTCGGACCTTATGACAATCAGCCTCAACGTGTTTGGTTCTTTCGTGGAAGACATGATTGCTGGCAATATTCAAAGCCGATTTAGAATCACAAAAGAAAGGAACAGGTTTGGATTGAGGAGCCTGCAATTCGGTAAGTAGATACACCAACCATTGAACCACTTTCAAAGCAAAGGCCATGGCTCTATATTCTGACTCAGTGGAGGATTGGGAGACAGTTTGTTGCTTCTTGGATTTCCAGGAAATGAGAGATGGTCCAAGAAACATACAATAGCCTGAAGTGGAACGCCTTGAATCAGGGCAAGACGCCCAGTCAGCATCCGTGACAGCTTTCAAAACCAAGTCAGAGGAAGAAGAGTAGAAAAGACCTTGACCCACTGTGCCTTTGATGTAATGAACCACCTTATAAGTAGCTTTGAGATGTGACGCTTTAGGTGAAGCTGAAAACTGATACAATTTATTGACAGCATAACTGATGTCCGGACGAGTGATAGTCAGGTACATGAGTTTACCAACCAAATGACGATAAACAGTTGGATCATCCAAAGGACCTTCATCAGAGTACTCAGCCAGCTTGAAACTAGGATCCATAGGAATCGAAGATGGTTTGCAAGCTAACATGCCAACATCAGCAAGTAATTCCAGAGCATATTTTCTTTGACAAACAACTATCCCTTCACTAGACCGAGCAATCTCTAAGCCAATAAAGTATTTCAAATATCCCAAATCATGCAACTTGAAAGCATTCTTGAGACTAATTTTGACTTGTTCAGCTGCTACATCACTATTACTAGCAATAATGATGTCGTCCACATAAACCAAGACTGCCAAAAACTCAGAACCATCCGTCTTAGTGAATAAGGAATGATCACTGTGAGACTTGACAAAACCAAGATCAAGAAGAGTGGAACTGAACTTTAAAAACCATTGGCGGGAAGCTTGCTTCAAGCCATATATAGATTTCTTAAGACGACAGACAGGATTATGAGGTAAGCTTGCCCCCTCACAAGGTGTATAGCCTGGAGGCAAAATCATATAAATTTCTTCGTCTAAATCGCCATTAAGGAAGGCATTTGAGATATCAAGTTGATGCAGAGACCAATTCTTAGCCGCAGAAACAACCAGTAAAGTCTTGACAATAGTGAGTTTAGCCACTGGAGAAAAAGTTTCAGCATAATCTATCCCTTTTTCTTGAGTGTAGCCCTTTGCTACTAAACGAGCTTTATATCTCTCCAAATCACCATTAGATTGAAGTTTAATTTTGTAAACCCAACACACAACCAATAGCGTGTTTGTCAGGTGGTAAGGAACATATTGTCCAAGTACTAGTACTCTCCAAAGCAAGCAACTCCTCATTCATCGCCTGTAACCACTCATCAAACTTCTTGGCATGATTAAAGGTAGTAGGTTCAAGATGTTGAGTCATGGCACAGATGTAGTCTCTGTAATTAGTAGAGAGCTTATCATAGGTGAAAAACAGGACAAATGGTATGGAATATCTGTAGCAATCATGTTACAGTAATAATCTTGTAAGTAGGCTGGAGTATTGGAGGATCTCTTATCTGATTCTGGAAGAGTAGGAGGAATACCAGAAGCTAAAATGTCAACCAAATCTTCATCAAACAAACTCTGTAAATGAAGAAGAGGATCATGAGTAGTAGCAGCAGGAGGAATAACCAAGGGAATAACTCCAGATTCTGAGGAAGGAATATCCACAACAGGAGAAGCATTACTAGCAGCTATTTTAGGAGCTACAGAAGAAGAACGAACAACATCAGGCTAAAAAAATAGAGGAAAATCATCAAAAGATGTATCCTGAGTACTGATGAAAGGGAAAATGTCTTCATAGAAAATAATGTGTCTTGAAATATGAACCTCATTAGTCTGCAAATCCAAGACCTTGTAACCCTTGTAACCAGTTGGATAGCCAAGAAAAACACAGGGCTTAGCACGCGGTTGAAACTTAGTTCGATGTTGAGAGGAGGTAGAGATGTAACAAAGGCAGCCAAAGACTCGCAAACCACTGTAATCAGGTTTCTTAGAAGTAATAAGCTCAGTTGGAGATTTGTTGTTGAGTAGAGGAGTGGGCAGTCTATTGATAAGGATGACGGCAGTAAGCACACAATCACCCCAATACTCCAAAGGAACATGAGCTTTAAACATAAGGGATCTAGCACATTCAGAATATGTTGATGCTTGCGCTCAACCACTGAGTTTTGTTCCGGAGTTTCTGGACAAGAGTGATATGGGACAATACCCTTGGACTTGTAGTAAGCAGTAAAGTTAAACTTCGGAGCATTTTTAGAGCGAACACCTTTAACCTGAGTACCATACTGAACCTCAATCATCATAATGAAATCAGGAAAGATGTTGAGTACCTCATTCTTTGTCTTCAACAAATAAAGCCAAGTCACTCTAGAATGATCATCAACAATGGTGAGAAAGTACTTGTAACCTTCCACAGTGGGAACTGAAAAGGGCCCCCAAATGTCAATGTGCAGAAGATCAAAACAAGCAGCAGACATATTATTCTTAGAAGGAAGCGAATGGTGTTTTTGTTTGGCAAGGGGACAGATTGCACAATGAAAAGGACCTTTATTTCTTTCTTTAATTCCAAGTACATATGTAAGATCATCAAGTTTAGATACATAAGGATGTCTTAATCTATTGTGCCACAAGGCAGAATCAACTACAACATTGCAACAAAGAGAAACAGTGTTGATAGAAGAATCTGAATTGCGTAGAAGGTGAACATCCCGCACATATAGATTAGAAATTTGTTCACCTTGACCAATCATCAAGCCCTTGATATGATCCTGGATCACACAAGATACTTCATCAAAAACAACACAATATCCCAAATTTGTGGTAAGTTGACTAACACTCATCAAATTCAGACGAAAATCTGGTACGTACATCACATTGTGTAAAACCAGAGAAGGCCTGAGTTTAACACTGCAAATACCAGCAATTTCAATGCCTAAACCAGTAGGTAAAGTCACAGATTTATTCAAAGAAGCAGAGAGAGCGAAGAATAAACCCTTATCATGACACACATGGTGAGTTGCCCATTATCTATGATCCAAGACTCATAACATAAAGCAGTACCAGTGGCTCTCAAAGCCCCAATAAAACATATAGTAGAGGAAGAGAAGGCCATACCAGGTAATGTTGTAATGGTAGCTCCAGAAGAAGAAGCTATAGAAGAAAGTGGATCAGAGATAGATGGAGACGGCAACTGAGAGTTTATATAGGCAAACACACTGTGAATTTGATCCTTGGAGAGAGTGTTGATAAAATCCGTGGTAGCAGAAGAAGCAGGCACGGATACTTGAGCAACAACAGGTTTGGAAGTTAGAGCAGGGGACTGTAATTTAGAAAAATCAGGTTTCTGCTTATGTTTAAAACCAGGTGGATAACCATGGACCTTGTAACATTTGTCCATGGTGTGGCCAAAATATCCACAATGAGAGCAAGTGGGACGGCCAGACTTCGGAGTAGGACGATAAGTAGACTGAGAAACTCCAATATAACTTGAAACTTGATCAGACTCAACAACATGAAACGCAGTAACAAGATGCACCAGAACAAGGCTGCGCTGGTTATGATCTTGGTCTAAGAGATTGTAAATCTCAGCAAGATCTGGAACATGTTTCTTCATGATGATCTGACTACGAATGACAACATAAGATTCATTCAAACCAGCCAAAAACTTCACAATTCTAGCATGCTCAGTTTTAGTGTCAACAATTTTGCAACATTTGCAATGATGGCACATTTCAGAACAATTTGCAACTTCTAATTCATCCCAAAGAGTTGTGAGAGTAGTATCGAAGGTAGCAAGATCCATGGACCCCAGTTGTAAGGACCATCTCTGCTGGGAAATTTGATAGGACCGAGGAAGATTTGTGATATGAAATCGAGTAGCTAGGTCCTTCCAAATCTACGAAGCATCACTGAAATGCCAAATACTCTTATAGATTTATTCGGAAACGGAATTTAGAAGCCAGGATTTGACCATACTATTACATCTTGACCATATCCTAAAGTTTTTATCCGATTCACTAGGTCGAGGAATAGACCCATCAATGAAAGCAACTTTGTTCTTAGCATCTAAGGTAATAGAGATGGCAATACGCCAATTTTCATAGTTAGAGCCATCGAGTACCTCTGAAGTGATTGATAGACCAGGATTGTCACCGTTGGTGAGGAAGAACGGTGAATGAATATTATCTGGAGAATCCATCGGAGAGGGGATCGAAACAGGAATCAGTGAAGCAGGAGCTTCAGGAGTTGAAGATCTCCTCACTGAAGCGGATAAACGACGCCCGATCGTACGAGTAACAACCATTTTAGCTCGAAATAAAGCTAAAACAAACAACAAAACAACTGTGAAGGAAAAGATTCGCCGGCGGAATAACCAGAAAATCGAAGATGATCAAGAAGACCACCGATCAAAAGAGAAAAGAGTAGCGGAAACAGAAAATCGAAGGATCGGAGGAGCTATTGAAAAGCTCCGGCGATGATACCATATTAGTAAAGCTTAATCTCGAGAGAAGAAAAGCTTAAGGATAAGAAATTTCTGTTATTGAAGATAATATTTGTTTGTTACATTAATGACGTATTTAAAGAAATCAACATTCGGTTTAACAGTTAAGCATGTGATTAATAAGCATAATGTAAATAACCGTAACCGGTTTACTCCAAATCACTTCTACACTCTAATAAAACATATCTTGAATAATGATTTACACTGTTGCGAAAGTCAGCAAAATGTGCATAGTAAACGTACATTCACATTTTTCCGAGTATTCTTTTCGTATTATGTTGTGTGCATTTCACTGTAAGTATGCATACAAGAACTTTTATCTATTTATCTTAGTTCTATATATAACTAGACCTTTGTAAGAGCCGGATCTTGGATATACGGAGCCCCTTACAAATTAACATCCGAATTTTTATAGTTTTATTTAATAATTTAAGATAAAAGTTATGAACAAAAGTAATTATTTTTTGTAAAACTTCTTTTAAAAAAACAAGGTAATTATGAACAAAAATATTTTTTCTTCTATTTTTATCATCTACTTGTGTAAAATAATTTGTATGTAATGATTTAAAATCTACAAAATATTTTTTTAATATTTTCTACTAAATTTTATGACTTTCTTTGTAATTTTCATATACATGTATATTTAAATGTACAATTTTTTAAATTGGAGACCCATCATGAAGTGGAGACTCCATGTAAATGTTTCAAATCAATCCCCTCAGATCAGGCTTTAGTTGTACCTTCCTTGATAATATCGAAAACAATAATACAATCTGTTTTGTTTCTCTTAAGTATCTCGTTATTTTGAAGGTAATCTTTCACTTATTTTTAAAAAATAATCTTTACCATAATTTCTGCCTAACACAAATGACAATTTAAAAAAAAAAAACAAATGAACCAGCATACATAAAGAAAACCAGAAGCTAAACCGACTAGAACCAAACGGGGAATATTCTCTAGAGCCCTAATTAACTTGCTCTCTTTTATACTCTCCTCGCCGCCGCTTTTTCCTCCTCTCTCGTTTTGCTCCCACGGAAATTCTCTCGTAAGAATCCATCTATCTCTCTACTTCTTCTCTCCCATATTGCTTCGTATTTTCTACTGATCGTGTTTTCTTTGGTACTAGATCGGAACTCAGAATCCTCGGAGTTCGTTTCTTTTCCGTCTGAGCAATGGCGTTGGTAAGTATTCACTCGCGATTATCGCTGCTGAGCTCATTACTTCCTTTTCGTTGGTATCTGTTTGATCAAAACCGTCACGAAGCATGAAAAAGTTGATTAGCTATATGTTCGTAGTAGATTTCGATCTAAGTTCTTTGTAGATCTTAAATCGATCAGTTTCTGTATCTAAAGTTGTTCGCTAGTATAAACTTGATAACTGGATTTTTGTTAACACGGATGCAGATGTAAGATCATGCATAGAAATAGTGATTTGTTGGTGATGATTTTTGTGTGGAATGTTACTATTTCAGGTGTTGCACACATACAAGGGAAACAAAGGTGCCAATAAGGCACTCATTGCCGCTGAGTATGCAGGTGTGAAGATCGAGGAGTCCTCCAACTTTCAGATGGGCGTCACCAACAAATCCCCTGAGTTCCTTAAGATGAACCCTATTGGAAAGGTGTGGAATCCACTTTTGATTTTATCTTGCTGTGATTTGTTAGCTAATGAAAGGTTATGATCTTGTTAGGTTCCCGTGCTTGAGACTCCTGAAGGTCCCATATTTGAGAGCAATGCCATTACCCGATACGGTATAAGTTCATGTCCTTCTCTCTCTCTCTCTCTTTTTTGTCTGCGCTATATGATTCATTGCTTTGTAATGAATGTTTGGATCTCCCACTTCAGTGAGCCGCTTGAATGGTGACAACTCTTTGAATGGATCCTCCCTCATTGATTATGTAAGTTCATGTTTTCTTTTTCTTAAGTAACTGTTTGTTATTCTATTGTGTAGTAAATATTCACTTATCTATGCATGTGTTCATTTTACAGGCTCATATTGAGCAATGGATTGACTTTGCCTCGTTGGAGATTGATGCTAACATGTTGAAGTGGTTTGCTCCAAGAATGGGCTATGCTCCCTTCTCTGCTCCAGTAAGCTTTCCCTTATTTTCTACTGTTTGTCTCATTTACTCTTATGTACTGAAAAATCATGCTAGTCCTTGTACTCTAATAGTATCTATAAGTCTGCTTCTTCTCATATTTGAAATGGTTTATATGATTGAAGGCTGAGGAAGCAGCGATTTCTGCATTGAAGAGAGGACTTGAGGCACTGAACACACATCTCGCCTCCAACACTTACCTTGTTGGCCACTCTGTTACCCTTGCTGATATTGTCACAATCTGCAACTTGAACTTGGGATTTGCTACTGTGATGACCAAGAGCTTTACCTCTGCATTCCCTCATGTTGAGAGATACTTCTGGACAATGGTTAACCAGCCAAACTTCAAGAAGGTGTTGGGTGATGCCAAGCAGACTGAAGCTGTCCCTCCAGTTCCTTCTAAGAAAGCCGCACAGCCTGCAAAGCCCAAGGAGGAGCCTAAGAAAGTTGCTCTTGTAGCAGAGGCACCAAAGCCTGCTGAGGAGGAAGAAGCACCAAAGCCCAAAGCCAAGAATCCTCTTGATTTGCTGCCACCAAGCCCAATGGTTCTCGATGACTGGAAGAGGCTTTACTCAAACACCAAATCTAACTTCCGTGAGGTTGCTATCAAAGGTATGATATAATGACTTTCCCTTTACGTACTTTTGCAATCTGAATTAGGAGGATTTTTGGCTTAACCGTCTCACAACAACTGTAATCTGCTGCATTCAGTTCTAGGCTATAAATTAAGCATCCGAACTTTGAAACTGATCAGCATTACATTCTATTAAAACTCACTGCCTTCAATGTTTGTATCCAATGCAGGATTCTGGGACATGTATGATCCAGAGGGATACTCGCTATGGTTCTGTGACTACAAGTACAACGATGAGAACATGGTTTCATTTGTTACACTGAACAAGGTTGGTGGTTTCCTCCAGAGAATGGACTTGGCACGTAAATACGCCTTTGGAAAGATGCTGATTTGCGGGTCAGAGGGTCCATTCAAGGTGAAGGGTCTATGGCTGTTCCGTGGACCAGAGGTCCCTAAGTTCATAATGGACGAGGTGTACGACATGGAGCTTTACGAGTGGACTAAGGTTGATATCTCAGACGAAGCACAGAAAGAGCGAGTGAGCCAGATGATTGAAGATGCTGAGCCTTTTGAAGGTGAGGCTCTCTTGGATGCGAAATGCTTCAAATGAAGAAGGCTCTTGACACTGTCCTTTATATCTCTCTATCACCATAGGGTTTGATCTGTTACTACTACTTGTGTTTTGATATTTTCTAGAGTCCTTTATTACCTTTGAAATCGTAGAGAGTTTGTTTTCCTTCTGGGGTTTTGAGAACTAGTTTGCATCTCTATGTTATCGTCACAGAATTGTTTACTTGCACATTACAACTTCTATTTCTATTTTTTCTGGTTTTGGTTATTATCTTTTTTGGAAAAACGTAGTATTTCTTTCCAAATAGTTTCATATACTCTCAAATAGATCCAAATATTTTTGCTCGTAGTATATCCCCCAATGTCAAAGTTGTATTACAATTTCACCCCAAAACTGGTTTTATTGGTTTTTTACATAACCAGCTAAAACCAGAATCAATATGGTTAGTAAACCGAACCGCAAACCCAAGAGAAACCAAAACCGTGTACAACGGAAAACCCATAAATTCAAATTTCTTTCTCTTCTAAATCCCAAATCGAAGGAAGAACCCTAAATCCCCAATTCCCAAATCAAAGGTTGTGAAGGTAATGTAACTTGAAATTGAGGTATGAAATGATAATGTTCATCATTTTCGTAGTGTGTAGAGGTCGATTGAAAGGTTCAATCTTCTGATTTCAAAGTTGTCGTGATGAATTGTGTTTTTGTAGCTTTTACATTCGAGTGTGTTAGCATGAGCAATGTTTCTAGAGTTTCGAGTGGAACATCAAGTGGCCGACAAAGACAAAGAGGAAGAGTTTTCGGTGTTCCCAAGAGATGTTGGTGTAGAGATGAAATCGTGGCAAGGATATCCAAATCCGACCCAAATCCATTCCGGAGATACTATCGGGGTGCGTTTGCTGTAGCACATAAGGTAATGTTAGTGTTTGTTTTGTTTTGATTATCATTACTAGTGTTAATGTGAAATAAGTGTACCGAATTCATTGTTGATGTTCATACTTGTAGCTCATTGATGATAACCACTCTTTTAAGTGGGTTGATGAGGCATTATTGGATGAAATCGAGGTTGTGGCTTCTCGTACGAGCATTCTAGAGAAAGAGATGAAACAGTTTACATAAGAGAGAATGGAGAGTGAGAAGATGGTGTTCGAGAAGATGGAATGAAGGCTAGAGAAAGAGATCTTTGAGAGAGTAGAGGAAGCATTGGTTGAAGCCAAATGCAACATGAAGAAGATGATGGCTCTTGTATGTTTAGGGTGTGATAATTGTTGTATGTGGTAAGCTAGTAGGTTAACTCAATTTCTGATTTTTGTTTTAAGACAAGACATGTTTGTTTGTTTGTTTGATTCATGTTTGTGTTTAACTTTGGTTCATGTTTCTGATTTATGTTTTAAGACAAGACATGTTTCTCCTAAAAAGAAAGCTTTGATTCATGTTTGTGTTAAGCTTTGATTCATGTTTGAGGTTAAGCTTTGATTCATGTTTGAGTTTCTTGATGACAATTTGTGTTGGTTGTGTGTAAAAATCTGAGTTGAAGCACAAATAACACATTAAAAACAAAGGTGGCAATAAAATTGTCAAACCACATCCGATCCGAGTACCATAACAATTGTCTCAAAATGCATGTTAAAAGAGCTTAAAACATTCCTTAATGCCAAGTCTAGCGTAACCGAAACACAAAAGGCATTATAAGCTATAAGAAGCAAACCAAAAACATTCCTAATTGCATCTTATGTAGCCTAAAAGGATCCTAGAAATTGAGTGAGACACTCTTGAGATGGTTGAGTGAATGTCCCTTGAGAAGCTTGATGATCTTGAGATTGTCCATTGGCTTGAGAAGTCTTAGAAGACTGACCTTTAGAAGTCTTAGAAGACTTCCCTTTAGAAGCCTAAAGGAAAACAAACAAAAAAATCAGTTTAGCTATACAAGTCAAAAAATTAGTTTGGCTTTAGCTACACATATCTAGGATGGTACCTCTTTGTCTTTGTGGAACCTAGAGTTGTGTCCTTGTTCTTTACAAACTCCACAAGTTACGGTCCTTTTCACGTTCTTGGGAGCCTTCTTTTTAGGAGACTCATTCTTCCCCTTCTTTCGTTTCTTATCCCTCTTATCCACAAGCAACTCCGGATTTGGAATTACTTTTCCTTCACCTCCATCTGGCCAAAACTTGCAGCCTCTTAGTGGAACTATACCATCAATATAAGTCCTCCTCCACAAGGCTGTCCTAAACCAGTGGCACACATAATCCTCGGCCACTAACTTCCTAACAAAAATCATTCCATAAGCATGCTCACAAGGAATACCTGCGATCTGAAACCTCATACATGTGCAAGTCCTATCCGTTAAACAAACTCTATAAACACAACTATGGAGTTCATCTCTATATGTGTTATTTATGCTCCTAGTTACTTTGCACAAAGATGCTTCTTCATGCAATGCTTCAGGTATTCAATAACATACTCTGTGCAAATACCATTCCATGTTGCAGCTTCCGCGTCTCTTTTGCATATCCTAATCATTGCTAAAGTAGCAATTTGCTCCAACATTGGCACAAGTGGCTGCTCTCTAGCTTTGGCAATTGTGTTGTGAAACGACTCAGTTGAGTTATTCTCCACATCCTCACAACAAGCTTTTATATTCCTCTGAAATGCCCTGACCCAAGTCTCTGGTTTACTCTTCAAGACATCAGCATGAACAGCTGAATCAGACACTGCGATCCTGTCCAAATTCACCTTATACTCAGGTACATTGTAGCTCCATGCTAGCTGCCAGATTAACCATTTCATGTTAGGCCTCTTCCCATACTTAGCCTTCAGGTTGCCATAGATGTGTCTAACACACATTCTATGCTCCACTTCTGGTAGGACAAGATGAACAGCTTTGATCAAGCCCTGCAAATACAATCTAAAATACAACAAAAATAGCATTATCCGCATCATAATATGAAATAGAGGATCATATTACCTTTTGCCTATAAGAGATCATAATGTAGCCTTCTCTATCTTTCAGATACAAATCTGCTTGGATCTTCTTTAGAAACCACTGCCAATTCTCAAAGTTTTCAGCATGCATAACTGCCCATGCTATCGGATAAATAGCATTATCTGCGTCTCGTCCCAAAGCTACCAATACATGCCCTTTCATATTTGCTCTCATAAAGGATCCATCTAAACCTATAAGAGGCCTACATGTTTCTTTCCATGATCTCCTAAGGTTATCAAAACACACATAGAACATATGGAAAACATCTTCACCATTCTCATTTGTGATGCATTCAACATCCACATAAGATTTAGGGTTTGACTATAGTATCTCACCTTTGTAGTTATGGATCTGCCCGAACTGCTCAGCGTACTCTTTGTCAATCCATTCCAAAGCTTTATACCTGTTGGCATTGACCCCTAGACACAGTTATCTTCCACCTCTCCCTAATCAGTTCTTCAATCTTCAGCGGCTTGAAATACTCCGGTTCATCTATGATTTTGTCAAGAAACAATCGTGCAATCACAGGTATTCTAAGCAGTGCACACGAACCATTAAGGACACAAGTATGCTTACTCGAATAGTTCTTCACCCTCCACTTTCCGATTTTCCTGTCCATTGAGCAGTAGATACGCCAAGGGCATTGAGATTCTTTAGCTCCTCTAAGACAAATGAAACTGGCTTTAACTGGATCATACTTGTTCTGCTTAATGTTCCGACTTGTGTTCAATGTGTAATCGAGCGCAAGCTCTTTAAACGCAACTCCATTGATGAACACTTGATCTACAAACAAGACTCCATCACCTCTCCTAACCTCACGTCGCGTCTCATACATTCGTCGGATCTCCTCTGGATCGTCCATATCCCTCTCAGGACACACATTGTGCCTAATCTAAGGCTCATCGACAGACTCTCTTATAGCTTGATCGATGTCGAAGTCCACCCTTTCGCGATGATCCTGAGTATCTTCTGGGTCTTCAGCTGTTGGATTTGGAAACCCCAACGCCATATCGCTCTCCATTGATCAATGCGATGTCAATTTCGAGTTCGATTTATGATTTTGATTTTTAAGGTTCTTCTTTGTTTGATTTGGGGATTTTGTCGGGAAAGATAGAAAAAATATGTTTTATTTCTAGGTTATAATCGGGTCAAAGTCGGGTTTGGATTTGGGTATCGGTCACAATTCGGTCAAAATCGGTTTACTGCTTCTAATCCGTTAATTATACGGTTAACAACGGTTTTGTAATTGATTAACGTTTTGTAATTGATTAACTTATAACCTGGTCTACAGTAAACCAACCATAAACGGATTGGGTTTAATTATAAGTTTGATTTCAATTATGAGTTTAATTCAGCGTTTAATTTCAGTTATGGGGTGAAATTGTAATACAACTTTGACATTGGAGGGCCTTGCTACGAGCAAAAATATATGGGTTTATTTGAGAGTATATGAACTATTTGGGGGGGGGAATTACTACGCTTTTCCATCTTTTCTTATATCTGCAATTTCAATCGGTTTCACTTGGTTTTGATTCCGGTTGGGATTAATTTATTCTAGATTTATCGCATTAAATCAAGAAATAATTACAAATAAGTCATAATATGAAACTCGAATTTCAGTTTTGTCATACACCAAAACTCATATATCAAACTTTGTCACTTACACCATATTATGACGATTTTACCCTTGGTATTTACATACACACAACTGACGTAACTTTTACTTTTAGAATTTGAAGTTACTTTTGCTTTTTCAAATTTTTAATATTATTTTATTATATATAAAAAAACAGAGAAGACACCTATTTATTAATAGTGTTTCTTTTCTCTCTCTTTCTCTTTTCCTTTCTCTCTAGTTCTCTCTATTTCAAAACCAAAACTCTTCACCCAAATTTCACAACATCGAAAACCGTAGAAAAGTCACCGGCATAAGACGAGCCTCCGCAGATGTTACCGACATGAATTTTCTGAGCACGACAATATCCATCTAGATGCAATCCACAAGATGTCACCGGAAAAATGGTGAATCCACCTTTTCACAATGATTTTTACCGAAAACAAGAGGCGATTAGTCCTTCCCACCGCAAAATGTCAATAGATCAAGAGGCAAATCCGCCTCTCCACAGAGAGTTTGTTACCGCCACGACTATTTTGGTAAAAGTTATCACCGTTTTTGGTTAGGATGTACGTACACCAACGTTGTAAAACGGTGAAATGTATGTAAATATTTTTTATGTACGTTAATAGCTAGCATATCTACGTACACAGTTTGAGAAGGCCCCAAAGAGGTTCATCAGTTACCATCGAGACAAATAAGTGGTTGTCGACGAGAATTTGGTACAAAGAGAATCAAACCACCATCATATATACAGTCCAACCAACGGTACACTACATGTACACCGTCTAGGCATTGTCATCGTGTACACTGTCCGACAATTGGTACACCATCGTACAGATTGTCTGGATACCGACGTGTATATTATTCGGCGATTGTACACCATCATGTACAATGTCAAACATTGTGATCGTGTACACTATACGACCATCAGCACACCATATTGTACATAATCCAACCACTGTCAACATGTAGACGAGGTATATTATTGCTCTTTTTAGTTGGTGCCACAATATATACCAGACATAAATGGGTAACTTTTTACAACTATAGGTTTATGGTGATGGAGATGTACTTTACAGAAGATGTACGTACACCAACGTAACAAGATACTTGTGATGTACACACTACAACAACTTATGACTGTACACGAGTATGAGCATGTACATCAACATGAAACCGTACATGAGCTTGAGACTGTATACCAGCATGAGTCGGACACTGTCCGACCACCGTCATCGCGTATACTCTCCGACCACCAGTACACTACTATGTACATTATCCCACCACTGTCATCGTGTACATAGCCCAACCACCGTCATTGTGTACACTGTCTAACCACCGAAACTCCACCATGTACAATGTCCGACCACGTGATCATGTATATGGTTTGGTGTACGCATGAATTTGTTTTCTGTGTTCATAATTTTTGTGTATCTATGTATCTAACGTAACTATATAACTCTTATTATATATTGAATGTTTAGTAGATTCAGTTTGCCTTTTAAAATGGTAAAGAATGTAGAAATTGTAGATTTGGTGGTATATTAAATGTTAATGTACACATTTACCTTATATATGTACTAAATACTATATGCCTCAGTTATGTACGTACGTAAATAATATCTTCTCTCTAGCATTAAATATCAGGACCCACTGCTCAATCCTATCTTTTAATAAAGTTGACACAATGTCATGTCATTTCCACTTTTAAAAACACAAACTGACACAACTCTCTTTCTCTCTCATCTAAGTCAGACTCTTTTTAGAATACTTGTGTGTAAATGATATTTCATGTTGTACAAACTACTTTGTGACATTTTACGAGATTAAAACTTAGATCGTGAGATATTATGTAATTTTATCTTAAATCAATTAGTCCGAAGATTTGGTTCGCAAGAAGCCGTGAATTTTGCTTAAATATCTTGTCCGTTTTGTAGACAACCCAAATTAGCAAAAATTTATGGATTTTTATTAGTTAACCAAAATACGTTTTGATTTTGGCTTAATTAACTCGGGAAAGATTTTGGGTCAAATTGACCTGAAAAACACTTGCGTTTCCTCTTGACAAGCATTGGAAAATTGTTCGAGATGAGAGGGATGTCGGCCACTGGTCTTTCGTGGTGGCATCTTCTACTATTCGCTTCCATTTGTCTTCAGTTCGTTTTAGGTTCGTCTTCATCAGATCTGTCTTATCTCTATGGTAGAATCATCAGATTCACTGCGCTTTTATTAGATTTATTTGGAATTATCCACGAGATTTAGGTCGAATTTAAGCTGGACTTGGCTCTTTCTGAGTGGCTTCTGGAGAAAGATTTGTTTGATTTCTGTTCCTATCAAAACACAATGTCGAAAAACGAACATATGTTGTTTTTAACTCTACTCTTTGTTGCGTAGATATTGACAATTTAAACTAGTGATTTCAAGTTTAAATTGCAAAATTGAGCAAACAATTTTATGTTTTCGTGATGGTTTCCATTTAAAACAGTTGGTATTTTTAGAGTGATTTATTTACTTCTTGGTTTCGATGTGTAAAGACTCATTATCTCTGGACTCTGGTTTAAATGCCAAATGATGCTTCTAATAATTTGGTGCAAGTGCAACTTTTAATTTCAATGGTAGCAACCATCATGATATCTGTAGAAATTAATCAATCATTCATCAGTGTTTAATGTTGATGCTTTATATGACTAATGAAACTGTTCTTCCTATTCTTAATGCAAAGCGGCTGAATCAGTTTCAAGGCATTTGAAGCTGTACATCAACCGTTTTATGTTTTATCGAGTTCGAAATGACTGCTATTTTTTATAGAAGACTAGGCTATTATGTTTTAGTGAAAGTTCTGCGAATGCTTTGTAGCAATTGATCATATTCTCTGCTTGCTAAAGGTGTGTAGTTGTTGATCCCCGTTTGGTGGAGATTGGCAACAGATTTTATAGGATAGATCCTGTAGCTCCAAATTGATGATAGCCCCTGCAATAAACTTTACAGTTAAGACTGTTCTTGTGGGCTTAAAAACCTGGTTTTAATGCTAACATAGCCTCTATTAAGTCTCTTAGGCTTAGCAGCTTTCATGTTATTGTATTGATATGATATATTCAGGTATATCCGGTGATTCCAAGAGCTCTAATACTGGAGCAAAGGCTGAATCTCACACTTCTTCCAGCAAAACAGGAACAAAAGTAGTCCTCATACTTGTCGGGTTCGGGGCTGTAGGGGGATTCTCGTTCTTTCTATACAAATTGTGGCAGAAGAAGAAAAGAGATGAGCAGTATGCTCGGCTTTTGAAACTGTTTGAGGAGGATGATGATCTGGAGGTTGAATTAGGCCTCCGTGATTAAGAAAAACAAATCTGTCACAATGTCTGAGGTATGTTTTCAATTGTTTGTTTTTACTTTTGCTTATTAGTTAGAATCTTTGCGATAACCTCAAACATTATTGCGTTTAGGTTTTAAACCAATGTCGCTGAAGGAGTTAATTGCAATTTACATCATAGATTTGGATTAGAGTATTGAACTAGTAAAGTGTCATAGATAGAGGAGGAATTATATGAATCATTGACTTGAGTGATGCAAAGCTGACTGATGGGTTACATGGTAAAGCATTATGCTTTGATTGTTGTTATTAACCTCGAGTCAGGTTTTATAAGAAATGACCAATAGAACTGTTGGGTTAGAGTTTCTCAAGGTTGCAGTCTACGACAATGGTAATGAGATATAACTCTTTGGCATTTTACAGATGTGTATCAGATCATACCAGGGGTTTATACTTACAGGCATTGGAACTGGAAAATATTGAAGAATGTGTATAGGAAATATATACTTAAAAGTTGTGTAATTTTGACTGATCATTATAATTCTCTTGGCCTTGGCCCTTGGGTGGATCTTGCCGTTGGGAGACCCTGGAGAAAATATGGTATGATTTCCTCTTAAGCGTTAGGTCAATTTTTGTAAAAACAAATTCTATTCCTCAACCTCTTCGTTGTTTCTTGTAAAACTTAGATATATTTGTGGTATGGTCCCTCCACAAAGCCAAGGGGGTGGGGGGGTGGGGGGGGGGGGGTTCTAACTCCTTGTGTATATGTGTGTTTGTTTAAGTATTATTTTTGATTTGTGGCTTTTCGAGAACCGTTTTCAAGGTTGGTTCTCAGTGTTGTATGCCTTTGTGGCTTGTTTATATTTCAAACTCTTTGTATTTCGGTTAAGAGTGTGGAATTTTATCTTTGGAAGGAATGTTTGTTTCTGGTTCATCTCTTGTATTGCATCATCTCGTGTTAGACTAAGTGTGTGTTTGTTTAAGTATTTGTGCTTGGGAAGCTTTGTGTTGCTTAGGTTGGTTAGTTTTGCCTTCAGAGTTGAGTCTCTAGAGTTGGTGCTAAGTAACTTCTTGTCCAAAAGAAGGGTGAGATCCAAGGTAAGTTGGGTAATCTCTAAGTTCTAGAATTAGGACTCGGAAGCCTAAGTGTTGGTTGATCTAAAGCTTTAGGTTGAATCGTACCTTAACCTTCTGCCGGATTGCTGCGTAAAAGTACAGGGGAGTTTCATCAGAAGAAGAAGTTGTGCTAAGGAAGGATTCCGTGGAAACCAAGCCAATGGCTGAGTAAAGTTATAAGAGCGTTGAACTCGGAGGCAAGGCAAGACCGCTTTCATATCAAAAATATGGGAGCGATGCAGTAGAAGCTCAAGGCGATCAGTCGGAGGAAGACTAAGAGTTCCCAGGAAGAAGAGAAAGACCAAGTTTCACTAGGAAGTCTGAAGAAAGAATCGAGAAGAGTTAGACCGGATATAAGAACGATCAAGACTTGGAAGGGTCCGTAAACCGAGTTGAAACTGGAAGGGTCAAGACACGAAAATCTTGATCATCAATAAAGGACGAGAGGCAAACAGCGAAAGGACCATGAGACGCTAATACTAAGGGAAGATGAGTTGGTATAAAGGAATGAAAACTTTTGCCATACTTAGGAACAATGTCAAACCCAAGAGGAAGAGGAAGTGAATGCAAGACGCGTAAATGGCGATGACGAGAGATCGAAGGCCAGAGAGACAAGATACATGGGAAGCTCGCAGACTACAAGGAAAGGGAGAACTTTCATGTAAGACACATGAATGAGTTAGTAAGCGAAACATCGTTAAAGGACAATAAAAAGAGTCGAAGTTGTTAACAAGACCGAAGGATTTACTCTTACCTTAGAGAATTCGGGGACGAATTCTAGTAAGGGGGAGAGGGTGTCATAACCCTGGTAAAACACTGAGGATTGGCCGCGACCTCGATTTTTCCAAGTCACCGGTCTCGAGGATTTTTAACTTGGAAAAGGTAAAGGAGAGAATAAGACAAGTTTTCATCTAGGTCATTTTGGGTAGTCACCGGTGTGCTTGCGCGTACCGCGGAAGTTCGTTGTCGGATCGGCTTGTGAGGAAGGTCGCAAGAGAGTGGTCAGCAGGTGCATGCTGCCACGTGTTGCCACGTGTTGCCACGTGTGCTGCATACATGCGGACACTTGGCCGGCCACGCTGACACGTGTTAGCCACGTGTCACGCATGCAGCCGCACACAGAGCAAGAGGCTGACTCGCCTCTAGGGCCGGCCTAGCCTATAAATACCCCCTTCCCTTATAGTTTCACCCTTTAACCCGAGTCCTTAACCAAACTCCGCTAAAATTTCCTCTAGATAACGGTTTTTAGCATTTGCGGTAGCGTTTCCGTCCGTGAATCTTCAGTTGTTCGTGTTGCGGTGGGAAAGATTCTCGGTGTTTTTTAGCTAAGCCTCGACCCGTTATCGCGGTGAGTTGGGCCGCGGGGGTTGATGAGTCGAATCCCCGCAGGTAGTTTTCGTTTTTCCGTATTCCGTTTGCATGCACGTTATTTTTGGTTGGTTTGCATGTTGGTCCGATAGCTTTGCATGCTAGATTCGTGATCTATATCATATAGATCATCTTAGCAACAATCAACAAACCATGCTAAGAACCTCAGGAGCGATTCTAACAAGCTTAGGGTTTTAATGTGAATAAGAGTATTTATAGGAAAACCATAAGTATACCCGGGTCAACCCCAGTCAAACCCGATCAACCTGCAAACTTAACAACGAAGAGGGCCGGGGGATCGGACTGGGGACCGGCTAGCTAGCCGGTCCAGAGGGCATTATTTAGGTAGAGACCTTTGACGTTCTAGACCTCTAATGGATCGGCTAGGCGATCGGCCAGCTAGCAGATCCGTTAGCCTTTCCTGTCTTCAACTTCTTGCTCTTGACTTCCCCACTTAATCCTTCTCTCCACTTGTTCCAAGACTTCATTTGTACCTAAAATATGCATGCAAATGAAAGAAAACAAGAACTTGGACTCTAAACTCAATCTAATCTAAAACGAATGAAATATGCATTAAAACATGTAAAACCCTAAGCTAAATGTCTAAAATGCATGCTAAGAAAAGGCAATTTATGCACTTATCATGTTATTGCAGGAAATCGCGTTTGTCACAGGCTGGAAATCGAGCCACAGAGGAGAAGGCTCGATCCTAGAGTCTCTGTGGCTGGTGTCGGTCGACACCAGAAGAGGGTGTTGTTCGACACTAGCAAGAAGGGTGTCTTCGACACCTAGTGGTAGTATCGAGCGAAATTAGGTCGAAGTTTGTGGGGTGTCGACTGACACAAGGTGGAGGTGTCGATTCGTAATCATATAGATCATCTTAGCAACAATCAACAAACCATGCTAAGAACCTCAGGAGCGATTCTAGCATGCAAAGCTATCGGACCAACATGCAAACCAACCAAAAATAACGTGCATGCAAACGGAATACGGAAAAACGAAAACTACCTGCGGGGATTCGACTCATCAACCCCCGCGGCCCAACTCACCGCGATAACGGGTCGAGGCTTAGCTAAAAAACACCGAGAATCTTTCCCACCGCAACACGAACAACTGAAGATTCACGGACGGAAACGCTACCGCAAATGCTAAAAACCGTTATCTAGAGGAAATTTTAGCGGAGTTTGGTTAAGGACTCGGGTTAAAGGGTGAAACTATAAGGGAAGGGGGTATTTATAGGCTAGGCCGGCCCTAGAGGCGAGTCAGCCTCTTGCTCTGTGTGCGGCTGCATGCGTGACACGTGGCTAACACGTGTCAGCGTGGCCGGCCAAGTGTCCGCATGTATGCAGCACACGTGGCAACACGTGGCAACACGTGGCAGCATGCACCTGCTGACCACTCTCTTGCGACCTTCCTCACAAGCCGATCCGACAACGAACTTCCGCGGTACGCGCAAGCACACCGGTGACTACCCAAAATGACCTTGATGAAAACTTGTCTTATTCTCTCCTTTACCTTTTCCAAGTTAAAAATCCTCGAGGCCGGTGACTTGGAAAAATCGAGGTCGCGGCCGATCCTCAGGGTTTTACCAGGGTTATGACACCCTCTCCCCCTTACTAGAATTCGTCCCCGAATTCTCTAAGGTAAGAGTAACTCCTTCGGTCTTGTTAACAACTTCGACTCTTCTTATTGTCCTTTAACGATGTTTCGCTTACTAGCTCATTCATGCGTCTTACAAGAAAGTTCTCCCTTTCTTGGTAGTCTGCGAGCTTCCCATGTATCTTGTCTCTCTGGCCTTCGATCCCGTCTCGTCATCGCCATTTACGCGTCTTGCATTCACTTCCTCTTCCTCTTGGGTTTGACATTGTTCCTAAGTATGGCAAAAGTTTTCATTCCTCTATACCAACTCATCTTCCCTTAGTATTAGCGTCTCATGGTCCTTTCGCTGTTTGCCTCTCGTCCTTTATTGATGATCAAGATTTTCGTGTCTTGACCCTTCCAGTTTCAACTCGGTTTAAGGACCCTTCCAAGTCTTGATCGTTCTTATATCCGGTCTAACTCTTCTCGATTCTTTCTTCAGACTTCCTAGTGAAACTTGGTCTTTCTCTTCTTCCTGGGAACTCTTAGTCTTCCTCCGACTGATCGCCTTGAGCTTCTACTGCATCGCTCCCATATTTTTGATATGAAAGCGGTCTTGCCTTGCCTCTGAGTTCAACGCTCTTCTAACTTTACTCAGCCATTGGCTTGGTTTCTACGGAATCCTTTCTTAGCACAACTTCTTCTTCTGATGAAACTCCCCTTTACTTTTACGCAGCAATCCGGCAGAAGGTTAAGGTACGATTCAACCTAAAGCTTTAGATCAACCAACACTTAGGCTTCCGAGTCCTAATTCTAGAACTTAGAGATTACCCAACTTACCTTGGATCTCACCCTTCTTTTGGACAAGAAGTTACTTAGCACCAACTCTAGAGACTCAACTCTGAAGGCAAAACATTAAAACAAGTAGAGTCATAAGTAATCTAAGATTACTTAGTGAATCCAGGCTTCTAACGGACTAAGCATATCCAATTACCCAAACCACGTTAGAGATAACAACAACAATTACATAACAATCACACGCAAACACACAATAATCAAGACCACACTAAGTGATGTTCGAAGACACGCAATCAACAACACCGGAGTAATCTAACCGGAAAACTCTGAAGCTCCCTCTTGGAACCCACTGCAGAGATCCCTCTTGGAACTCTGATACACCGTCGTGTACCTCAGCCTTAGGCGCTACCCAAGTCATGCCGTGTGCACGGGGTAACCCCCCCCCCCCCCGCGTCTTCCCCGGGTTGTCGAACCGCTTAAACAGGTTAACATATATATACTCATATATACGTGCATGCATCTACCCGATCACATGCTTAACCACAACAACCAACCTGCAATATACTTAACAAGTAATTGCTCCACAAACAATCAAACTTAACATGCAAGATAGATCACAATCACACTTAGCAACAATTAAACAAACCATGCTAAGAACCTCAGGAGCGATTCAAACAAAATAACATGCAAAGAAAAATCAACATGCAATTCCGGTGGAGTCTCGGATTCCGATGCCTTCAGGACCAGTCCGTGATTTTCCCCTGTTTGCACCTGCCGATACCATACCTACTCTGGGATCCGTCTATGATGATACACCGAGTTGTACAGGAGCCACTACACAGGTGGTCCACATCAGTCCGAAGCTGACAGATCATGGTGGGACCTGAACATTCCACAAGTAGAGAGTCCGCAAGACATTCCAACACCGACCCCGGTTAGTTCCATTGGGTTTGAGACAAGCACTGTTGATCCCGCACCACGATGAGACACATTCGGGATTGGTGTTTTCATCGCTCGACAGAACGCTGCAGCAAGTACAGATAGACCCATTGATCTGAGCCGTGAGACTGATCCATTCGGAATAAGGACTTCTGGTGTTGGTAGAGTTGATCCGAATTCCCCAAGGAGAGTTGACCAGTACGTGAACCCGACGCCAAACCCAATGCCTCCGGTGTACCCATCAGGATATTATGAAGGTGAATCAAGTCGAGCTAGATTGAGTGTTGGCTATCACGGTTATGCTGGTAACGGGAAAGAGTATCTGATGCCAAGGCAGGAAAGACGCTTCTTGTACAGTATTGGGCAGACACCTCCGAACATGTTCTTATGTCACCTCTGTGGACAGTATGGTCACCATACTCCGAGCTGTCCTTATACTCCTAGATATTGGGCTAGTTGCCAGAGTATGGAGATGAGTAGGATCATCTGCTATACGTGTGGAGGAGCAGGTCATTACGCTACATTGTGTCCTACCCGTCGCTCAGAGCCCAAGGCTACTCTGATCCATCCGACTCTGAATCTAAGTGAAGGACGCTATAACCTTAGGGATAGGACTTTAGTAGAATTAGGAACCCAAAAACTTCATTGCCTTAGTGGTACCAAGCAAAGGTATGTGTGGGTTCTAACTCCTTGTGTATATGTGTGTTTGTTTAAGTATTATTTTTGATTTGCGGCTTTTCGAGAATCGTTTTCAAGGTTGGTTCTCAGTGTTGTATGTAACACCCGCATCTCGGACTATGAATCCAGACCCAAGTGTTAGACAAAAATTGGTATCTTCATTACTCCAAAATTTCTCGTTACATTGTATGGTAAATTACAACATATGGGTACTGAATTACAACGCCTTGGGAAAGTCTTCCTCCATTGCCTGCCGCTCCCTCCTGCCTTGCCGTCCTATGGTCTACCTGACCGGATGTCCTATCTTGTACACTGGTAAGGGGGGTGAGTATTGAATACTCAGTAAGAAGGTCTACTCCGTCTCACCACCTAATACTACCTAGCTATTCTAACCCTTAAAACCCCACACAGCACCCTTAGCACTACTTGCTAGGTACTGCGTCTCACTGCCAACCCTTTGGCAGTGATAGAACTCGTCAATTCTTGCCTGGCCTAACTGGCAGCCATACTTAACACCAGAAAACTAGTAATGCCCGACCTAATCTGGCAGCCACTACTAAACACCAGTAAACTGGTAATGCCCGGCCTAATCTGGCAGCCACTACTAAACACCAGTAAACTGGTAATGCCCGGCCTAATCTGGCAGCCAATACTATAGTCGGCCCGTCGGCGGACTTTACAAAGTTCAGGAACTTCAAACCCTTCTAGCGTTCCGCTAGAACGCTATGTCTTCGTGCCATCTTTCAGGCCAAACACAAACAACCAGGGGGACGCATACACACGATGCGGCCCATGCAATAATTAAATGTGTGGCGTTGTGAACCTACTATCCTACCGGTTTAACATGCTTTTAACTACTAACTAACCTAAGGTTCACAACCAAATTATCTACTCCGGTTAATCCTAGTCCATTATACCTCTAGGTTCTCAAGCAATAGCCGAAGCATTTCAAGCAATACCTTTTGCCCCGTATGGTCGGCCCAAGGTAAGCATGGCTATCCCAATACGTTACCCATGACACATCTATGACCATACGGTGACCGTCCCTGCAGAAATACAAACAGAAAACTATCTATTAATTATGGAAGACTCGCGGTCCGGCCTTGCCCATCACTGGCCTCAGCGTTCCCGCGGCCTTGCCTCTAACCCTGGAGTCGTATGCGGCCGTACGAGTTTGCTAAGCCTCCTTAGCGCTTCTCTTGTTGGCCTACATCGTTTAGACTTTCTACCAGGTTGACTAAGGCGTATCCGTCCAACTCTCGAGTTGGCCGGCCACTACCTGTCCGGCCTACAACATTCTCTAGTAGTCTGCCGAGTCCAACAAACAAGCGAACCATCGAGTAACCTCACGGCCTTGCGGCTGTAATGCTACCATAGCTCTATTTTGCGGTTCAATGATCGGTTAGTGCCAGACCTTTCAGCCTGCCACGCTAATCCTCACATTTGGCCCACTGGCTCTCTTTTTAGAGTATAGCCGGCCTATGCATTTACTACTTCCTAAACTACATGCGGTGCGAGTCAGAGCTAGACATGATCCTGCCATGCCTAGTTTCCAGTCCGCCAAACAACGAGTCACTCTTGGGCCGGCTTCTGCCGAGCCAAGTTTCCTCGAGATACAAGGCTGAGTCTCACGGCGGGACTTCATCACCGTGCACTCTTGCCAAGTTCCATTGTGATAGCCGATTCACTTGGCAAGCTGCGTTAGCCTCGCCATGCTCCTCTACTGTCTCACCTACGAGTCCATAGCCAGATCGCCATGATCTGACCGGATGCTCTGCCACTGTTGGTAAGCCAAGCACGCTTTTGCTTACCAGGCGTGATTCTGAACCGAGGCCGTATCGATCACCATCGAGGCCTTACCGATTCGCGGCCCAGTGGTTGGCACTGACCGTCTAGCTTTCTCTCCAATCATCGATTCCTTCACCGATGATTACCGGTTCGTTCATCGTGGACGTACAAGGTATCGTACTGATACATCAAGACCTACTCGAGGCTTACCGATGCCAGTCAGCGATCTCATCGCGGACTGCCCTTGCGGACTGCTCAGTTATCCTCGGTGGCCAGTGGTAGATCGATCGTAGGCCTCCCCGAGGGCCTATCGACGCGTCCCCATGGTCCGACCGTGGATACTGCTTGATAGCCACTATTGGCACTGTCGGATCGTCGAGTGTCCGTACCGATTTTCACCGATACGTCCATCGAGGATTGATCCGAGGCTCACTCGTCCTGATCTTTGATCAGCCTGGCTTCCTTACGTTACCTCCTCGAGGTACAACCTTAAGCTGCCCGGGCCCTGTCGAAGCGTCATCGTGCCCTCTAGAGGCGTCACTGGTACCTCGTACCAGCGCCCTTGTCGAGGCGTCACCGCTGCCACAACTTACTAGGTTACTCAGGCCCTGTCGAAGCGTCATCGTGCCCTTTAGAGGCGTCACTGGTACCTCGTACCAGCGCCCTTGTCGAGGCGTCACCGATGCCTTCTTGAGGCATCACCGAGACCTTCCTTCGGTACCCTGGCGTACTGTCATCGAGGCACCCCGAGGCCATACCGATGCCAGCACTAGGCGTTATCGAGGCTAACTAGTCCACGTATGGATCCTCGATCCATACACGGACGCTACTATTACGGTGCCGTGGACGGATATCTATCCGCACACGACTACTACTACTATACTACTAACTACTCTACCCTAACCCGTACTACTAAGACTACCGTATGAAAGCTAAAAGGAAGAGAATAGAAAGAGACTATTAGGTACGGATCGCGCCTTACCTTATACCGCTTCTTCTTAGGTGGGGTGCCGAATTCCTTCTCGAGCTCCTCCTCTTCTCTCTCTCTTAAGCGTGTATCTTTGGCTCTAGAGAGGAGAGAAGTATTTTGGTGTGTGTAAATAATGAGCTCCCTAGCTCTCTATTTATACTACACCGAAAACCCTAAGGAGAATATCCACTTTCCTTATTTTTCTCCACTTCCCTTATTTTTCTCCACCTCCATACTACATGGGCCGAAAGCCCATTTCCCTTCCTTTCCTTCCATTTCTAGTTCCCTCGACCGTCCTGCGTGCCTTAGTTACCATTCCTAAGGTCCGCGCCTTTGTTTTCTTTCTAAGTTTTTCCCAAAGGATTCCCTCTCTGGTTTGGGATGTTACAGGTTACCCCGTGCACACGGCATGACTTGGGTAGCGCCCAAGGCCGAGGTACACGACGGTGTATCAGAGTTCGAAGAGGGATCTCTGCAGTGGGTTCCAAGAGGGAGCTTCGGAGTTTTCCGGTTAGGTTACTCCGGTGTTGTTGACTGCGTGTCTTCAAACATCACTTGGGACCGGGTTGGCTGGCTGAATCGCATGGCCATATTGGACTTAAAATTTGGATTGCATTGCATTTTAGAACTAGAGTCTTGGTGGAACTTGTGTAGTTCCTTGCATGTCTCTCTTCTTGCTTGATTGCTTGTTGTGTGTTGCTTGCTATTTTGGGTTTGGGTGGGTTTACCTGACCGTTGATCTTGTAAATTCATAAGTGTTTACTATGTATGCGCTTTCAAACCTCAGATCCGATGTATATGGTTTTTATAAGGGTTTTGGATATGTTATATAGTTAAAGGTGAATCGTTTTCTAAAGATTTTACAAGTGATACTGATGCATGTCTAGTCCGGACGAACTAACCATCTAATTTGGTTCGGGTTGAAAAGCCTTAGGACTATTTTAGATGGATAAACCACTCGAGAATGGTTGGACGTAGGTTACTTGATGTGTTCTGGTGACCCGATCCAACTATTTTCGTTGTGGTATGTACCGTCTCGGGTTGCTGGGCTCGGCCTTAGTGACCGGGGGCGTTACAAGGTGGTATCAGAGCATGGTTCATGATCATGCTATCCTCAGGGCGTTACAAGGTGTCATAACCCTGTTAAATCCCTAGGAGTCGGAGCTAGGCCATTTTGGTAGTCACCAGTGTGTTTGCGCGTACCGCGGGAGTTCGTTGTCGGATCGGTTTGTGAGGAAGGTTGCGAGAGAGTGTCAGCAGCTACGTGTTGCCATGTGTTACCACGTGTTGCCATGTGTTACCACGTGTTGCCACGTGTGCTGCATATATGCGGACACTTGGCCGGCTACGCTGACACGTGTCAGCCACGTGTCACGCATGCAGCCGCACACGGAGCAAGAGGCTGACTCGCCTCTAGGTCCGGCCTAGCCTATACATACCCCTCTTCCCTCTTAGTTTTCACCTTGTTCCGATTCTTTAAGTAAAACTCCGCTAAATTTCTGTTAGATCTCGGTTTTTAGCATCTAAGGTAGCATTTCAGTCCATGAATCAGGATTTCCATGTAGATCCTGGTTAAACGAGTCACGATGGGAAGGAAGCTCGCGGTGATCATCTAGCCAACCTCAGTTTTGAACTGTGAGTCACGGTAGTAGGTTTTGTGTTCTTTAGCATGCTAGATCCGTGGGTTATTTTGGTTGCATGTTGATTTATCTTTGCATGTTATTTTGTTTGAATCGCTCCTGACGTTCTTCGCATGGTTTGTTTGATTGTTGCTAAGTGTGATTGTGATCTATCTTGCATGTTAAGTTTGACTGTTTGTGGAGCAATTACTTGTTAAGTATATTGTAGGTTGGTTGTTGTGGTTAAGCATGTGATCGGGTAGATGCATGCATGTATATATGAGTATATATATGTTAACCTGTTTAAGCAGTTCGACAACCCGGGGAAGACGCGCGGGGGGGGGGGGGTTACCCCGTGGACACGGCATGACTTGGGTAGCGCCCAAGGCCGAGGTACACGACGGTGTATCAGAGTTCCAAGAGGGATCTCTGCAGTTGGTTCCAAGAGGGAGCTTCAGAGTTTTCCGGTTAGGTTACTCCGGTGTTGTTGACTGCGTGACTTCGAACATCACTTGGGACCGGGTTGGCTGGCTGAATCGCATGGCCATTTTGGACTTAAAATTTAGATTGCATTGCATTTAGTGTGGTCTTTATTATTGTGTGTTTGCGTGTGATTGTTGTTGTTATCTCTAACGTGGTTTGGGAAATTGGATGCTTAGTACGTTAGAAGCCTGGATTCACTAAGTAATCTTAGATTACTTATGACTCTACTTGTTTTGCAGGTGACCTTAGCGGTTAGACCTCGGGGAGCACATAAAGGACTTAGGAAAAGCAGCGGTAGTTTGCTTTTGCCTTTTTGTAAAATTATGTTTTGGTTGTTGTTGTTCGGTTGAAACTGTTTTGAGCATCTAGGCTCGTGCCGGCTCGTAAGGCTTTGAATGTATCTTTTGAACTTAAGTATTTATATATGGAAGTATTTTAGTAATCGCTTGAGTTTCAAATGGTACTAGTCTAGTCCGGCCGAACTAACCGTCTAACTTGGTTCGGGTTGAAAAGCCTTAGAATCACTTTAGACGGGTAAACTACTCGAGAATGGTTGGACATAGGATGCTAGATGGGTTCTAGTAACTTGGTCCGACTATTTTCGTTGTGGTAAGTACCGTCTCGGGTCGCTGGGCTCGGCCTTAGTGACCGGAGGCGTTACAAGGTGGTATCAGAGCGTGGTTCATGCTCACTGGAACTTGTTTTAATGTTTTATCGAGTAACTATTGAGTCACAAAAAGGCATATTAGGATAAGCTGGTAGTCCTGTGCTTTAGATATTATGATGGGTTAAGACTTACTCTGGTTTTTTTCGCTGCAGATGTCAGACTTTGGAGAGAACGAAGTGGGAGGAGGAAACGAAGGGGAAACCCAGAGGTTTCGATTGGTAATGGCGCAGGCGGGCCATATGGAGCTCAGGGCGGGATGGATCCCGAATTCCAGGATGAGGCAAACAGTGCCCATGTTCCGGTGCAGGGAAATCCTCCAACACCAGATCCTGTGAACCCTAACCCTACAAGAGATCTCATTTACCAGATGTTGGATCGGATGAACCAACAACAAGTTGCAAGAGATGTTCAAAACGCAGTCGAGCCTCGACCTGACTTCCTTCAGTTGGTAATGATGGTGAAGAATATGGGGACAAAGCCATATTCTGGTGGCACCAATCCATTTGCAGCAAATGCTTGGCTACATAACCTGGAGAGGAACTTCGCTGCAACACGTTGCCCTGAAGATTTTAAGACAGATGTGGCCATACACTACTTGGAGGAAGAGGCAATCAGTTGGTGGATCAGTGTGGAACCGAAGTATGGGATTCTCAAACCAACTTGGTTAGAGTTCAAGAGTAAGTTTGAGAGGAAATACTTCCCATCTGAAGCCAGGGACAGACTGGAGCTGAAGCAAGGTAACCGGAAGGTTAGAGACTATGAGGCGGAGTTCACCAAGCTTCGTCGTCATGTACGCTATGGAAAAGGAGATGAGCAGGCTATCATCTGCAGGTTTCTTAGAGGACTCAGACCAGAGTTAAGGAGTAGACTTCAAGTGGTGGAGTTTACGAGTTTGTCCCATTTGATGGAACGTGCTGTTAATGTAGAAGAAGGAATCAACGACGAACAAGAAGAGTTGCAACAAATGAAAACCGCCAAGATATGAGAAGGAAACAAAGGTGTACCACTAGTGTCTTAGTTAGGAAACCGAGGAAGGCTTAACCAGAGAGGGAAACCAAACAACCGAGGAGTGAGTCGAGGTGGTGGAGGGAGTCGCGGAACGCCTTCCACAAATTCACAGCGCGTGTGCTACAATTGTGGAAAGATTGGACACTTTCAAAGAGAATGTCCTATGCCGAGACAAGCATTCCCTGCTCAAACCGTCACCTGTTTCGCGTGCGGAGAATTGGGTCACTACGCCAACTTATGCCCGCATAGGTACCCCTCGTCTACAGGAAAAGGGAAGACAACAGTGGGTTCAACACCAAACACACGGGGAGAAGAACCAGCTTCCAAGAGGCAAGCAATAGGTCGTGTGTATAACCTAGAAGTAGTAAATGACCCTAAACCTGCTGGCCCCTCAAAAATCCCCATTTCAGGTACGTCGGGTTCTAACTACTTGATGTGTTGTCTGGTTGTTTGATTGTGTGTTTGCTTGCTTGCTTGTTGTATATTGTTTTATTGTTGTGATATCTTGTTAGGAACCTTGCATGTTGGTGGTAACCCCACGCATGTACTGTTCGACTCAGGAGCTTCGCATTGTTTTGTGACTCCTGAGGTGGTTTCAAGGTTCCAGGGAACCTTTGTTGAGAATAAGGTTAGTGTCCTTATTTCCGTTCCTGGTAATGGAACTCTTAGAGCTCTTAGGCGGGTTGTAGGAGTACCTGTAATAGTTCAGGAAGAACCCTTGTTATCCAATCTTCTAGTAGTGCCCTTAGGAAACTATGGGGTAATTTTGGGGATGGATTGGTTATATGCCTACTTCGCCAATTTGGAGTGTGGTCGCGGAAGAGTTACGTTTAAAAGAGAAAGACGCCCTGAGTTAGCTTATTGTGGAATCTGCCCTAGTTCAGTTGCGGAGTGTGTTTCTGCTATGCGAGTGGAAAAGATACTAGAAGAAAGTGAAGCTTACTTGGTTGCGTTGAAGTGTGTGGATCAAGATGTGGAAGCTAGATCTCGGTTTTTAGCATATAAGGTAGCGTTTCAGTCCGTAAATCAGGATTTTCGTGTAGATCCCGGTCAAACGAGTCACGGTGGGAAGGAAGCTCGCGGTGATCATCTAGCCAACCTCAGTTTTGAACTGTGAGTCCCGGTAGTAGGTTTTGTGTTCTTTAGCATGCTAGATCCGTGGGTTATTTTGGTTGCATGTTGATTTATCTTTGCATGTTATTTTGTTTGAATCGCTCCTGAGGTTCTTAGCATGGTTTGTTTGATTGTTGCTAAGTGTGATTGTGATCTATCTTGCATGTTAAGTTTGATTGTTTGTGGAGCAATTACTTGTTAAGTATATTGCAGGTTGGTTGTTGTGGTTAAGCATGTGATCGGGTAGATGCATGCATGTATATATGAGTATATATATGTTAACCTGTTTAAGCGGTTCGACAACCCGGGGAAGACGCGGGGGGGGGGGGGGGGGGTTACCCCGTGCACACGGCATGACTTGGGTAGCGCCCAAGGCCGAGGTACACGACGGTGTATTAGAGTTCCAAGAGGGATCTCTGCAGTGGGTTCCAAGAGGGAGCTTCGGAGTTTTCCGGTTAGGTTACTCCGGTGTTGTTGACTACGTGTCTTCGAACATCACTTGGGACCGGGTTGGCTGGCTGAATCGCATGGCCATTTTGGACTTAAAATTTGGATTGCATTGCATTTAGTGTGGTCTTGATTATTGTGTGTTTGCGTGTGATTGTTGTGTGATTGTTGTTGTTATCTCTAACGTGGTTTGGGAAATTGGATGTGCTTAGTCCGTTAGAAGCCTGGATTCACTAAGTAATCTTAGATTACTTATGACTCTACTTGTTTTGCAGGTAACCTTAGTGGTTAGACCTCGGGGAGCACATCAAGGACTTAGGAAAACCAGCGGTAGTTTGCTTTTGCCTTTTTGTAAAATTATGTTTTGGTTGTTGTTGTTCGGTTAAAACTGTTTTGAGCATCTAGGCTCGTGCCGGCTCGTAAGGCTTTGAATGTATCTTTTGAACTTAAGTATTTATATATGGAAGTATTTTAGTAATCGCTTGAGTTTCAAATGGTACTAGTCTAGTCCGGACGAACTAACCGCCTAACTTGGTTCGGGTTGAAAAGCCTTAGAATCACTTTAGACGGGTAAACTACTCGAGAACGGTTGGACATAGGTTGCTAGATGGGTTCTAGTAACTTGGTCCGACTATTTTCGTTGTGGTAAGTACCGCCTCGGGTGCTGGGCTCGGCCTTAGTGACCGGAGGCGTTACAAGGTGGTATCAGAGCGTGGTTCATGCTCACTGGAACTTGTTTTAATGTTTTATCGAGTAACTATTGAGTCACAAAAAGGCATATTAGGATAAGCTGGTAGTCCTGTGCTTTAGATATTAGGATGGGTTAAGACTTACCCTGGTTTTTGAAGTGATTTGATTTTAGTTGAGTTTTTATATAATTTTGAATGATTTAGGAAAATTGTTGTGATTTTAATTAAAATCCCATAGAATTCCACATAAAACAATGTGATTTGCTTTATCACATTTTTAACTAAGGAATCCCACTAAAACATATTAAAATCACAACAAATCTCTTAAAATCCATTATTTAAGATATTTTCAATAACACTTGATTTAAAAAGAGTTTTTAAGACTTATGTTTGAATAACTAATAATTTGTCACTTGTGGTTACAAAAACAAGCCAATAAGAAGAAGCACTGAGATTTAAAGAAAGCATATAAAGAAAACAGAGAGAATTTGATGTTGTTGATCAACCTCATAGATTCTTCAGTGGTGCTTTGTTTACCATAGCCAAGGCTTGGTGAAGAGACGGAGGAGGATTCATGAGCATTATTTGTGTTCTCACTGTTAGAACCGGAATTCACTCTGCGTGAACGAACGATTTCAAAACCGAAACCAACTCAAGAAAGCGAGATAAATTTCTTTCCTTAATTCTAAATATCGCCCGTAGTGTGACGGAGTAACGCGATAATGAATCCCAGGATACGATCTTGATAAGACTGATTCGCAACACTCGAATTCAGAAGCTATGAACTACACGAGCTACGATATACTCTCAACATGGAATTTGAAGTGATTTGATTTTAGTTGAGTTTTTATATGATTTTGAATGATTTAGGAAAATTGTTGTGATTTTAATTGAAATCCCATAGAATCCCACATAAAACAATGTGATTTGCTTTATCACATTTTTAACTAAGGAATCCCACTCAAACATATAAAAATCACAACAAATCTCTTAAAATTCATTGTTTAAATATTTTCAATAACACTGGATTTAAAAAGAGTTTTTAACACTTATGTTTGAATAACAAATAATTTGTCACTTGTAGTTACAAAAACAAGCCAATAAGAAGAAGCACTGAGATTTAAAGAAAGCATATAAATAAAGCAGAGAGAATTTGATGTTGTTGATCAACCTCATAGATTCTTCAGTGCTGCTTGGTTTACCATAGCCAAGGCTTGGTGAAGAGACGGAGGAGGATTCATGAGCATTATTTGTGTTCTCACTGTTAGAACCGGAATTCACTCTGCATGAACGAACGATTTCAAAACCGAAACCAACTCAAGAAAGCGAGATAAATCTCTTTCCTTAATTCAAAATATCGTTCGTAGTGTGATGGAGTAACGCGATAATGAATCCCAGGATACGATCTTGATAAGACTGATTCGCAACACTCGAATTCAGAATCTATGAACTACACGAGCTACGATATACTCTCAACATGGAATTTGAAGTGATTTGATTTTAGTTGAGTTTTTATATGATTTTGAATGATTTAGGAAAATTGTTGTGATTTTAATTGAAATCCCATAGAATCCCACATAAAACAATGTGATTTGCTTTATCACATTTTTAACTAAGGAATCCCACTAAAACATATTAAAATCACAACAAATCTCTTAAAATCCATTGTTTAAGATATTTTTAATAACACTTGATTTAAAAAGAGTTTTTAAAACTTATGTTTGAATAACAAATAATTTGTCACTTGTGGTTACAAAAACAAGCCAATAAGAAGAAGCACTGGGATTTAAAGAAAGCATATAAAGAAAACAGAGAGAATTTGATGTGTTGATCAACCTCATAGATTCTTCAGTGCTGCTTGGTTTACCATAGCCAAGGTTTGGTGAAGAGACGGAGGAGGATTCATGAGCATTATTCGTGTTCTCACTGTTAGAACCGGAATTCACTCTGCGTGAACGAACGATTTCAAAACCGAAACCAACTCAAGAAAGCGAGATAAATCTCTTTCCTTAATTCAAAATATCGCCCGTAGTGTGACGGAGTAACGCGATAATGAATCCCAGGATACGATCTTGATAAGACTGATTCGCAACACTCGAATTTAGAATCTATGAACTACACGAGCTACGATATACTCTCGACATTGGAACTTACTTTGGTATGTAATCTTTTTCAAAAAACAGAGAAGGAGATGTATTGGTTTTTGGTGTGTGTGTTCGATGAAGAGAATAGAGGAGACTAGCTTATTATAAAGCCAAATAAGGAAGCGCTTAGTTCCTCAAATCTCTCTTTCAGTTAAAGAAATCTTGACTTAAATGGAAGGTGGGCACGTTGGGGAGATGGAGAGATATGAGGAGGTGGAGGCTGGTGCGAGATTTCAGGTCAAAATATCTTTAACTTATTAGTCAATATTATCTGCACCAAACCGTAGCAAACCAAGCCGAACCAACCCACCAATCAACCAATTCAAAATCGAATCCCATGTAACCAAACCGAGCTCCAAACTGACCATTTCTTATTCAACTTCATTGATCATATTATGGTCCATAAACATGGCCCATAATATATCAGTTACACGTCCAACAATCCCCCAGATGAATAGAAATGACTCTAAACATATGCAGACTCGACTAACTCTAATACCTAAAATTAGACAGACTCTTGAGAGTATATGCGAAAACTAACTGTGTCTGAGATGGTGACGTTTTTCAGCCTTGAACCACTCATTGTTAATATCTGTCGGATTTACTTGGCCAGATGGTGAACATTATGTCTTGAACCATCCGGAGTTTAGTGAAAACCTAGACAACAGGTAAAACCCAGCTTCGTTTTCTCGTAGAACGTAGTTCTCTATTGTATTCATTGTGGCCTTGAACTTGCCTGGTTAATCATGAGTGAACTTGGAGAATATAGTCTTTTTCTTCATTCTCCTAGAAACGGCCGCATTTCACACTCACAAGGTGATTTACCATCAACTTTGTTTTCAGAAGTATCCTGTATTACTTCATTGGTATCTCAAAGTTATAGACTTGAATCATTAAAAGCAAAGCTTATCCTCTACACATACAGGAAGCACTGTTCATCATCCTAGGAACTGGGTGAAGACATAAAGTCTCTCAGTGCTCTTAGCAGATTTTGTCTGATTTAGTTTTCCCTTTGAACCTACATCATGGGATCTCCAATCATAGTAAGTGGAGTTTCCATCAAACGTCCTCTTAAGTCATAGGCTTTAAACCCATTCCTCTCGATGATTTTGCAACTTGATCTCTTGTCAAACCTTTAGTAAATGGATCCGCTAGGTTGTCGACTGACTTTATGTTATCTATCGTGATTACACCATTTGAGATTAGTTGTCTAATGGTTTTATGTCGTCTTCTGATATGACGAGATTTACCATTATATAGGTTGTTCTGTGCCCGAGCTATAGCTGATTGACTATCACAGTGTACATGTATCGCAGGCACAGGTTTTTCCCACATTGGAATATCTTCCAAAAAATTACGAAGCCATTCAGCTTCCTCTGCAGCTTTGTCTAAAGCTATAAACTCAGATTCCATGGTCGATCTGGCCAACAAAGTTTGTTTGGACGATTTCCACGACACTGCTGCACCGCCAAGTGTAAAGATATATCCGCTTGTGGATTTTGAGTTTTTGGAGTCTGCAATCCAATTTGCATCAGTGTATCCTTCCAAAACGGTTGGTTCTTTACCATAGTGCAAGCCATGATTTTTAGTATAACGTAGGTAACTTAATACTCTAGTTATAGCTTTCCAATGCTTATGTCCCGGATTACTTGTATAGCGACTCAGTACGTTTACTGAATGCGCTAGATCGGGTCTAGTACAATTTGTTAAGTATATTAGACTCCCGATTACTCTTGCATACTCCACTTGCATCACCACTTCACCAGAATTTTTGGTCAAGTGAAGTTGAGGGTCTACTAGAGTTTTTGCAGTTCCATTCAAATAGATTTTGAATCTATTGAGTATCTTTTCAGCATAATGATTTTGGGATAGGGTTATTCCTTCGGGAGTTCTTATAATTTTTATCCCTAGAATTACATCCGCTAGTCCCATGTCTTTTATGTTAAATTTTCCTTTGAGCATGGTTTTAGTTTCAGCGATGATATCATTATCACTTCCGATAATAAGCATATCATCTACATATAAACCCAACAAAATATACCCGTTGGAGTAATTTTGATGTATATGCATTTGTCGCATTCATTTATGCCGAATCCATTTGACATCATCACGTTGTCAAACTTTTCATGTCATTGCTTAGGCGCTTGTTTAAGTCCATATAATGACTTTACTAGTCTACAGACTTTGTGTTTTTGTCCTGGGATAACAAACCCTTCAGGTTGTTTCATATAAATCTCTTCTTCTAAATCTCCATTTAGAAAAGCAGTTTTAACATCCATTTGATGGATTTCTAGACCACGTAAGGCTGCAATGCCTATGATCATTCTTATTGAAGTTATTCTCGTCACAGGAGAATAGGTGTCAAAGAAATCCGAGCCCTCTTTTTGTCGGAAACCTTGCACCACAAGTCTAGCCTTGTACTTATCTATTGCGCCATTAGTTTTCAATTTTGTTTTGAAAATCCATCTACACCCAAGTGCTTTAAACCCTTGTGGTAATTCAGTGATCTCATAAGTATTGTGTTGTAAGATAGAATCCATTTCACTGTTGACGGCTTCCTTCCAATAAGGAGCGTCTGGTGTAGACATGGCTTCCGAAAATGTTCTTGGCTCTCCTTCTGCAAGAAATGCCATTAAGAAATCTTCGCCAAAAGATTTTTTCCTTACGAGCTCTTTTGCTTCGTCTAGGTTCATCTTCAACTTCTTTTACTTCGTTTGAGGTTCCAGAAGTACTTGCTTCATCTCGTTTCTCACGAGTTCGTTTTGGATTTTTATTCCTGCATTGGAATATATTTTCAAAGAATGATGCATTCCTTGACTCCATAACTGTATTTACGTGTATATTTGAAATTTCGGATTTGTGTACCAGAAATCGATAAGAATTGCTGTTATGTGCATATCCGATAAATATACAGTCTACGGTTTTAGGCCCAATTGTGGCCTTTTTAGGAGGTGGTACAGCGACTTTTGCGAGGCACCCCCACACTTTCAAGTATTTGTACGAAGGTACTTTACCTTTCCAAAGTTAATACGGTGATTTTCCGGTAATTTTATGCGGTATCTTGTTGAGGATATAGTTTGTGGTAAGCAAAGCTTCCCCCACATGTTCTGGGCTAACTCAGATTCCTGCAACATCGCATTCATCATCTCTTTTAGAGTCCGGTTTTTTCGTTCCGCAACTCCGTTGGATTCTAGTGAGCATGGAGCGGTTGTCTGATGTATAATACCATTTTCTCTGTAAAATGCAGTAAACGGTTCACTATACTCCCCTCCTCTATCACTTCTAACAATTTTGATAGTTTTCTGAAGCTGGTTTTCTACTTCGAGTTTGTACTCTTTGAATTTTTCCAGCGCTTCATCTTTGCTACGTAACAAATATACATAGCAAAATTTTGTGCAATCATCTATGAAGGTGACAAAGTATTTCTTACCACCTCTAGTTTGCACATATTTTAAATCACACAAATCTGTGTGAATTAAACCTAGAGGTTCGGTAATTCTTTCAACTCGGGGAGATGGTTTTTTAGTGAGTTTGGCCTCTACGCAAACTTCACATTTTTCTTTACTTGTTTTGCATTTTGGAATTAAATTCATATTTTGCATTTTTCGAATTGTTTTATAATTAACATGTCCTAAACGTTCATGCCAAGTATCAAACAACTCAACCAAGTAAGCAAGAGGATTTTCATTCATTTGAGTTGAAACAACAACGGAAGCAGAATCAGCCGAAGCTAAAGTGGAAGCAACAGAGGGAGACAATTTAATTTTTTCGTTACGGGGGACCGTCTCAACATACATTTTGACGAGCCCTCCCTTAACAAACCCCTTTCCCAAATACACCCCATTCTTCCTCAGAACAAGATTGTCAGACTCGAAATTCACAGCGAATCCATGCTTGCTCAGCAGCGTTCCGGAGATCAGATTCTTCCGCATATCAGGTACATGCTTCACGTTTTGGAGGTGAAGTTCACGTCCCGAAGTCAGCTTCAGAACCACTTTGCCCTTTCCTTTAATCCGGGATACAGCCTGATTTCCCATGAACAGCTGTTTCACGGCTTGGTTCTTCTTGTAAAGAGAGAACATATCCCTGTGAGAACAAATGTGTGTGGTTGCACCCGTGTCGTAGTTACACTCCACCGGGTTATCTTCCACCATTCTGACTTCAGTAACCACACCACACTTGTCATTGACGTTAACGTTGATTTCAGCCATCTGCGGACAAAAATCACACATATTAGTATCTGACATAATACTAAATAATTTATTTAAGCAAATAAATTATAATATTTAATGATTTATTTGTAAAAGAATAAACCAATTAATTTAATAACTTGTTTGAACAGAAACAACGTTATAATGTTTTTTGGTAAATACAAACAATAATTCAATACATTATGATTTGCTTAACCAGAACCAAACCAGTTTTTGCAAACCGATTACGATCACGTTTTGGTGAGAGCAACAATATTGGCCCATAAAGCCCATCTATTTGTTTGACCAGAACCAAAACCAAATCTGGTTTAGTTAATTAAAAACCCAACTCACATGTCAATATTTTTAATTGATGAAGACGATGGAGCCTGCAAGTTTATAATTAATTTTAGTTTGTGTTGCCGAGACAGAGCAAAACAGAGCACTTTTTACCGTTTTCCAATACGGCTAGGAATCGATTACAAAGCATTTCAAAAACGTTCGCATACTCGATTAAAGCTGTAACTACGATATGTGTTTGGCAAAACTTTGAAATCGCGGTATGTGCAGAATTCAGTCCGATTGTAGCTATAGGCTAGAAGCGGATGATTTTGAATTAAGACTGTTAGAACCGGAATTCACTCTGCGTGAACGAACGATTTCAAAACCGAAACCAACTCAAAAAAGCGAGATAAATCTCTTTCCTTAATTCAAAATATCGCCCGTAGTGTGACGGACTAACGCGATAATGAATCCCAGAATACGATCTTGATAAGACTGATTCAAAATCTATGAACTACACAAGCTACGATATACTCTCGACATTGGAACTTAATTTGGTATGCAATCTTTTGCAAAAAACAGAGAAGGAGATGTATTGGTTTTTGGTGTGTGTGTTCGATGAAGAGAATAGAGGAGATTAGCTTATTATAAAGCCAAATAAGGAAGCGCTTAGTTCCTCAAATCTCTCTTTCAGTTAAAGAAGATCTTGACTTAACTGGAAGGTGGGCACGTTGGGGAGATGGAGAGATATGAGGAGGTGGAGGCTGGTGCAAGATTTCAGGTCAAAATATCTTTAACTTATTAGTCAATATTATCTACACCAAACCGTAGCAAACCAAGCCGAACCGACCCACCAATCAACCAATTCGAAATCGAATTCCATGTAACCAAACCGAGCTCCAAACCGACCATTTTTTATTCAACTTCATGATCATATTATGGTCCATAAACATGGCCCATAATATATCATTTACATGTCCAACACTCACAAAGCATGAACCATTGTTCAAACCCATAAGAAACGCGAAAAGCTGCTCCTTCTCTCTAGCCTCCTTGGCAAACTCCGGCACATGATCATACTCCGATAGCTCTTGCCAAGCTCCCCTCAGTTTCTCGAAATATCTGACACCGAGTGACCATCTTGCCTCAGCATGGCGATTCTCTGACGAAGCTCCCAGATCTTCAAACCGACGCTTGGGACGAATATCATTCGGAGGTCCTCCCAAGCTTTATGCGCCGTTTTCACATAACGCACATAGTCTTGAAACCTTTCGATCATTGAATTAATAAACCAAACTTTAACCCTCGAGTTGCATACGCTCCATGGTTTATATAGCGGCGAGGAAGGATCCGGTGTCTCGACGGTACCATCTACGGATCCGGTTTTGTTCTTGCTTAGAAGAAACTCGAGGAAATGGTTCTTCCAGATGAAGTATTTATCTTCTTCGTCTTGGCCGAGTATAACCATAGGGAGATTCGCGTCATCGGATTGATAATCTGGATCGAGATAATAGGGAGATTCAGGATCGAGTGTGGGAGATAAGCTCATGATTTCGGCTTTTGCTACTGTTTGTTTCTACTTTCTAGGGTTTCTTGATTTTTTTTTTGTCTATCTCACTCGCAAAGATAATGATTGACATATTTATATTCCTAAGTAAATTCCTTGGATTTTTTAATTTTAATTTAAAATGACAAAATACAGTATAGTTTTTGAATTTTTGTCAAAGGTGTGGGTAAGATTATGAGAAAGTCAATCATCTCCTATTCCGATGTAGACTTCGGAAAGAAATTTGATAATTTACACCAGAGTTCACCCAAAATTTGATAATTTACACCGGATCCTCAACCTCGATGATATTACCAGCTTCATCAATGGGGTCTCCCAGATTGTTGTACCGATTACCATCTCGATCAACATTCTCTCCTTCAGCATTCTGAAAAACTACTACAGCTCGATTAACCATTTTAGCTAACTTTGCTTTTCGTCTGTTTTCCCTTTCCAAAATTCCCAACTATGGAACAAAATCTGCTAACTGCTTATCCTTGTTGCTTCTGGTTTGGCTAGAATGCATAAACCTGAAACACCAAAAATAAAAGAAAAGAAATCAAAAATAAAAAGAAAACTTAGTCAGAATTCTAGAATCAAAATCCTATGGAAGATTTTGACTCCCCGGCAACGGCCCCAAAATTTGATATGCTCAAATTTACCCTGAGTTACTCTCTCAAATTAAGAGGTCAATTGTAGTAGGGGTCGAATCACTGGGAGTCAAATCAAAAGATAGGAATATTGACTTCAAATTTGGCTAATTGAGATAATATAAAATAAATAGAAATCAACTGGTAACAGGAAAGATGGTTGATTTATAATTCAATTAAACAAAGAGCTAGGCTTTTGGGTAATTCTCAGGATGAATCAGAATTGCAGGTTAAACAGAATCATGATTTAATTAAGAACCGTTCTAGAACTTGGAACACTAAAATATAATTAACCAACTGTCGTTGCGAAAACTAACTATGTCTAAACCCTAGAAAACCAAATTTCTTTGCGAATTCAATCAATTTAAACAAGCTTTAAATTCAAGTCCAATTTGTTCACAAAATCCCTAAACCAAATTTCTTTGCGAATAAGTAATTTTGCTCACCTAAGATCTAGTTCTGGCTAATCAATTACACTTTCGTGTCAATCTATCAACCTAAGATATCCAAATTCAGGGTCGCGAATCCTAAATCAGAGTTAAAGCAATCTAGGTGAAGAACCTAACAGATAATCCTAACAAGTGAGTTTACCCTAACAATTCATCATCATTCCATTCGAACTACCCTAAACCTAACAAGCAAACTACTCAGACATGACAGCAAAACAAATCATAACTGAATAATACTGCATAAAGAAAGAGTAAAAGAAGAATTACAATAGGGTTCGAAGAATCTCAAAGAACAAAGTAAATTTGTCTCCCTAAAAACCCTAAATCTCTCTCTCTAAACTTTGTTAAGTAAAATCTAAAGCTATGATCTAAAAACCTAAAATAAACTATTTATAGAGGTAAAACTCGTGTTGGGCTTTTATGACGGTCTATTGGTAACTTCTGGCCCGAAAAGGAATAATTTTCCTTCTTTAAAACGTATTAGGTCGGCTTCTGCGAGTACCTGTCGATCGATCGCCAGTGTGTCTGTCGATCGACAGGCTGTAACGTAGCTGTCGATCGATCACCACATGTGTGTCGATCGATCGACACGCCAATCTGACGGCAATTGAATTTCCGTTCTAGCGACTTCAGCTCCTCTTTCCACAATGCTCCAAAATGCTCCATAATCATCAATTAAGCTTCACACGTACACAAACCTGCAAAGACTCTAAAACACTCGAAAAACACCAAAAAGACTCGATAAAACCGGGTTAAATCATGGTCAAAAGCCGGTAAAAACCATTATATATCAGAAACCATAGCACATATATATATTAAAACCCCATCATGAAGCTATTCTAAATGTTAATATGTTTTGTTTCCTCTATTTCTCCATCACAACAACAATGATTATGATGGTCGTTGCACAACCGAGGAGACAAAACAAATCATAAAAAGCTCAGCAACTATTAATTGATCTAATATATACCCCCTTAGAAGCTTGCGGCTTTCATTGTCGATTCTGCTTGCTTTACCTTTGCATAGGCTTGGCAAATGGAAGGAGGAGGTATCGTAAACATGATTACTGTTTTCACACAGCTAAACCTTTTGTTCAAACTCATGAGAAACCCGTAACGCTCTTCCTTCTCTCTAGTCTTTTCGAAATCTCGCACCCGCAACCACCGCACGAACACTCTGGTACTGGATCATACTCTGATAACTCCATCTAAACTCTCCTATGTTTCTGGAAATATTTACCCACCGATTCACCATCTTCTTGCCTTATCGTCGCGATTTTTCGACGAATCTGGTAGATCTTCAGATCCAGGTTAGGGACGAATATAATTCTGAGATCTGTTGGAACCAATATTTTGGTTAAACAAATGGGCCTTGTATTGGGCATTTGTCCTATCCAAATTTGGTAGAAAAGTGAATGAGAAAAACCTTTTGGTTTAAGTGAGTGACATGTAAAATATCTCATATCTAAAGTTTGGAAAATTTTCAAGTGGTATATAAGGAGCCGTTTTTTGGTTTCGGCTACCTCCGCGGTTTTGCTAAACCGGAAACCGCTAAACCGAAGTCAGTTTTGAAAACCAACCAGAGATAACTTCTCTACGGTTTTAAAACTGCCTCTCTGTCAGTTTTTAGAAGGCAAGTCGTCTTCTTCGTTTTCTCTCACGCTCTGAAACAAAAACTCTATTAGAAACATTCACACTCTATCAAAACATCTATCAACAATCTCTCTGTTCATCAGTAAGTTTTTTCGTCGAGGGTATCGTAGTAATATGTTCGTTAGAATCGTTGTTCGAGTGTTTACGAACACGATTGTTGTGGTTTTATCCTGGGACTCGGAATCTCATAAACCCGTCACACTGCGGGAGATTCTTAGAGTTAAGGAAAGAGATTTCGTATCTCGACTCCACTTTCTGTCTGATCTCTTCCCTTAATGGTTTTCTTATCGCGATCCATTTCCAATCACATAGTGTGCCAAATTCTGGTCCTACAATCTTAACTCTAAGACAATCCTCACGGATTGGATTGCGATAATAGAAACGTTTTTAACATAAGCCTAACGTTCTCGCTGATTGGTTTATGTCGGGATAGAATCGTTTAGCGTTTGCGAACGTTTAAACATCTTTGTTTTTCGATAATAGTTTCTGAATTGCAATTCTATCTTATTATCGAAAGTTTTCTGATTTATCTGTGTTTACACACTAAATAGATCTGACAAATCTTTGTTTTCTCTGTTTTTTTTTGTTTTTCAGAAATGGAAACCGAAAACGAAAACAACAATGTCAACGTTGATGTTACGGCTAACGTAACCATCGGGGCTGAATCTTCTGAGACGCCTACTGCTCAAGTGCAGTTTAGGAATCAACCGCCTATTACTGTTGCGTTCCCCGTTGCCACACAATCTGAAACTGTAACCGCAACCACTGCTCAGTTTCCACCAGTGCAGGTTCCATCTGGGAACTCTGCGGGATTGCTTCATGATAAGTTTGATGGAAGATCCTTCAAGATGTGGCAAAAGAAGATGCACTTCTATCTGACCACGCTCAATCTGGAAAAGTACATCCGTGAGGACTGCCCTTCCCTTCCAGCGGATAATACTGATTTCCGGGCACTTGCAAGTGTTGATGCGTTGAGACACGGTGACTTTCTGTGCAAGGGCTACATCTAGAGTCGTCTGGTTGACCAGTTGTTCATCGTGTTCAGTAACGCTGTCACATCTAAAGAGTTGTGGGACTCTCTGGATAAGAAGTACCGTTTAGAAGATGATGGATCCCAGAAGAATGTTGTGGCAAAATTCGAGAACTACAAGATGGTGGATTCTCGTCCCTGATGGAACAAGTTGACGAGGTGCATCACCTTCTCCATGAGATTCATGCCGAGGGCATAAGGCTGTGTGAAACCTATCAGGTTGCTTGTATGATCGAGAAGCTTCCGCCAGGATTCACTGATTTCAAAAACTACCTCAAGCTGAAGAGAAGTGGATCTGCATGTAGAACTTCATCATGCGACTTTGGATTGAATCCACAAACCGCATGAACAATGCGAATCTGGCTGAGCACCAAAATGCTAAGAAAGGAAAGTGGCAGAACAAAGGCAAAGGGAACCAAGACAAAGGCAAGGGAAAGGTTGCTCCTCAGAACACTCAAAAGTTCAAGAAGAAGGCTGGTGGTGAACTTCAAAGCCGCGGTTTTCTGGAACATGTAACTACTGTCACAAGGTGGGACACAAGGCATCTGAGTGTCGCAGTAAGAAGGCGGATCAAAACAATGCTAAGTTTGAAGCTAATCTCACTTCCACCATCACTGATGCTGACATGTGTGTGGTGGTCATTGAGGCAAACATTGTTCAAAGCCACCCAAAGACTTGGTGGTTTGATACCGGTGTAACCAGGCACATATGCATGGATAGGGAAATGTTCTCCACCTACAAGAAGAACAAAGGGAATGAGAAGCTCTGCATGGGTAACTCTACTACTTCGAAGATTGCTGGATATGGAAACGTTGTTCTGAAACTTACATCAGAACGTGAGCTGAGTTTGACCAACGTGGTCCACGTGCCGGACATGCGTAAGAATCTGATTTCGGGATCTCTCCTAAGCAAGCACGGATTCACTGTCAAGCTTGATGCTGATAAGCTCGTGCTGACCAAGAATGGAATGTTTCTAGGTAAGGGATTTGTTTTTGATGGTTTGTTCAAAATGTCTGTTGAAAATGTAATTTGCTCTTCTGACGTTGGTGTCAGTGTTGTAACCGAGGCTTCAACCTCGAAGAACAAGTTTAATTATAATCCTTTTGCTTATGTTACGGAGTCTTTTAATTTATGGCACGAACGTTTAGGACATGTTAACTTTAAATCTATGAGTAGATTAATGAACATGAACTTGATTCCAAAACAGAAAATAAGCAAAGGTAAATGTGAGATTTGTGTTCAAGCCAAGCTCACTAAAACTCCATCACCAAGCGTTGAACGAACAACCGAACCTCTAGGATTGATTCACACAGACTTGTGTGATTTAAAATTTCTTCAATCTAGAGGCAGAAAGAAATATTTTGTAACTTTCATTGATGATTGTACAAGATTCTGCTATGTATATCTGTTACATAGTAAAGATAAAGCTTTGGAGAAATTCAAATAATACAAGTTGGAAGTAGAAAATCAACTTGGAAAAACCATAAAAAATGATCTGAAGTGATAGAGGAGGAGAATATGGTGAACCGTTCAATTCATTCTATCGAGAACACGGAATTATTCGCCGGAATCTAATAGAGTTGCGGAACGAAAAAACCGAACTCTTAAAAAATGATGGATGCAATGTTGCAGGAATCTGGGTTAGCCCAAAACATGTGGGGGGAAGCATTGCTTACCACAAATTACATTCTCAAAAAAATACCTCATAAAGTAACTGGAAAAACTCCATATGAGCTTTGGAAAGGTAATGTACCTTCGTACAAATACCTGAAAGTGTGGGGGTCCTTGGCAAAAGTAGCAGTACCACTTCCAAAGAAGGTTACAATAGGCCCAAAGACGGTAGATTGCATTTTCATCGGATACGCGCATAATAGTAATGCCTATTGGTTTCTGGTTCATAAGTCCGATATATCAACTATCAAGGTAAACACTATAATGGAGTCACGAAATGCTTCATTCTTTGAAAATGTGTTTCCATGTAAAGATAGGCAAAGTAATAAACGAACTCGTGAACAACGAGATGTGGGTATCTCTGGAAACAAAGCAAGTAGCTCAGGCACTGCTATCAATGATGAAATTGAAGAAGCAGAAGAACCTAGACGCAGTAAAAGAGCTCGTAAAGAGAAAGATTTTGGCTCAGAATTCTTGGTAGTGTTTCTAGTAGAAAACGAGCCAAAAACATATATGGAAGCGATGTCCACTCCAGACGCGTCTTCTTGGAAAGAAGCAATCAATAGTGAGATGAATTCCATCATGTAAAACAATACTTATGAAATAACTGATCTGCCACAAGGGTGCAAAGCTCTTGGAAACAGATGAATTTTTTGAACAAAAATGAAATATGATGGAGCAATTGACAAGTACAAAGCTAGACTTGTGGTGCAAGGATTCATGCAAAAAGAAGGCTTGGATTTCTTTGAAACTTATTCTCCGGTAACGAGAATAACCTCTATCAGAATGATCATAAGTATTGCTGCATTACGAGATCTTGATATTCACCAAATGGATGTAAAAACTACTTTTCTAAATGGTGATTTAAAAGAAGAAATTTACATGAAACAACCAGAAGGGTTCACTATCCCCGGACAAGAACACAAAGTGTGTCGACTTGTAAAATCTCTATATGGTCTTAAACAAGCTCCTAAGCAATGACATGAAAAGTTTGACAACGTAATGATGTCAGATGGCTTCAGCATAAATGAATGTGATAAATGCATATATTACAAGAGTACTCCGACATAGTATATCTTGTTGTGCTTATATGTAGATGATATGCTTATCGTTGGAAACAACAAAGATATCATCAATAGAACTAAAAACATGCTCAAAGGAAAATTTGACATGAAAGATATGGGATTGGCAGAGGTCATTCTAGGAATACGAATCATAAGAACTTCTGAAAGAATTACATTATCCCAAGATCATTATGCTGAAAAGATTCTCGAAAGGTTTAAAACTTATTCAAATGGAACTGCAAAAACTCCAATGGACTCTCAAATTCATCTGACAAAGAATTCAGGTAAACCAGTGTCCCAAGTGGTGTATGCAAGAATAATTGGAAGTCTAATGAACTTGACAAACTGAAATATACCCGATTTAGCACACTCTATAAATGTCCTCAGTTGTTATACGAGTAATCCCGGCCATAATCATTGGAAGGCTATAACGAGGGTATTGCATTACCTTCGATACACCAAAAATTATGGAATACACTATGGTAAATAACCAGCAGTTCTAGAAGGCTATAATGATGCCATTGGATTTTGGATTCTAGAAACTCGAAATCAACAAGCGGATATATCTTTATGCTTGGCGGTGGAGTCGTATCCTGGAAATCTTCCAAACAAACTCTACTAGCTAGATCAACCATGGAGTCCGAGTTCATTGCTTTAGACAAAGCTGGAGAAGAAGCAAAGTGGCTTCGCAACTTCTTGGAAGATATCCCAATGTGGGAAAAACCCGTGCCAGCACTACGTGTACACTGTGATAGTCAACCAGTGATATCAAGGGCAATGAATAACTTATACAATGGTAAATCTCGTCACATTAGAAGGCGACAAAAACCATTCCGCAACTGATCTCAACTGCAGTACTCACGATAGACTATATCAAATTGGCAGAAAACTTAGCTGATGTTCACAAAAAGTTTGCCTCGAGATCAAGTTGCTAAATTATCAAAAGGAATGGGTTTAAAGCATATAACTTAAGATGACGTTTGATGGATACCTCACCTATGTGACTGGAGATCCCAAGATCTAGGTTCAAAAGGGACAACAAAATCAAACTGATTCAGAATTGTACACTGTAAAGACTATGTCTATACCCGGTTCCTAGGATAATGAACAGTGTTACGTGTGTGTGATAAGGTTAAGCTGTGGCTTTTAATGATTCATTAACTTTGATATATCTGTGGCATGATACAGAAAACATCTTAGAACAAAGTTAATGGCAGATCACCTAGTGAGTGTGAGATGGGGCCGTTTCTAGGAGAACGAAGGTCAGGCTATATTCTCCAAGTTCACTCATGATAACCAAGACATGTTTAAGGCCAAAATGAACACAATAGAGAACTGAGCTCTACGAGAAAATGTCGTTATGCGATTTTTGTTGTCTAGGTTTACATAAAAATCTGGTTGGTTCAAGCACCATGTTCACTAATTGACCAAGTAAACCCGACAGATATCAAAGATGATTGGTTCAAAGCTGGAAAATGCTACCTCTCAGATATAGTTGCATTTTTGCATACTCTTAAATGTCTATCTAGTCTAGTCCAGTGAAGTCTAGTCTAGTCCAGTCATGCCTAGTTAAGTTAAGTCGAGTCTTCATTTGTTTAGAGTCATTTCTATTCATGTAGGGGATTGTTAGAACCAATATTTTGGTTAAACAAATGGGCCTTGTATTGGGCATTTGTCTTATCCAAATTTGGTAGAAAAGTGAATGAGAAAAGCCTTTTGGTTTAAGTGAGTGACATGTAAAATATCCCACATCTAAAGTTTGGGAATTTTTCAAGTGGTATATAAGGAGCCACACATATACTTTTGTTCAAAACATAACAAAGGCTATATACCATGAGAAAGAGGAGGGGAATCCCACACGCGCGACCGACCGAACCGAACCGAGCCAGGCCGGGCTCGGGCTTGGGCTCTGGCTTTGGCTTTGGTTAAAGGGTCGTTGCCGGTCCAATTAAATATCTTTTTGGACCAACTAAATGAGCAGATAAAAGCCCATCTCGTTGGCCCAAAACACATGAGCTGATAAAATTCTCGTTGGCCCAAAACGCTGCTGTTTTTTTGTTTCGGTTATCTCTGCGGTTTCGCTAAACCAAAAACCGCTAAACCGGCGTCATTTTTGAAAACCAACCAGAGATAACTTCTCTACGATTTTAAAACTGCTTCTCTGTCAGTTTTTAAAAGGCAAGTCGTCTTCTTCGTTTTCTCTCACGCTCTGAAACAAAAACTATATTAGAAACATTCACACTCTATCAAAACATCTATCAACAATCTCTCTGTTCATTAGTAAATCTCTCTGTTCATCAGTAAGTTTTTTCGTCGAGAGTATCGTAGTAATCGGTTCATTAGAATCGTTGTTCGAGTGTTTGCGAACACGATTGTTGTGGTTTTATCCTGGGACTCGGAATCTCATAAACCCGTCACACTGCGGGAGATTCTTAGAGTTAAGGAAAGAGATTTCGTATCTCGACTCCACTCTCTGTCTGATCTCTTCCCTTAACGGTTTTCTTATCGCGATCCATCTCCAATCACGTAGTGTGCCAAATTCTGGTCATACAAGATCTTCCCACATTTTATGCGCCGTTTCGGCCAACATGACACTACCTAGAACTTTATCGGTCATGGAATTCATAAGCCAACACTTAACCCTCACGTTGCACTGTTTCCATGGTTTATAGAGCAGCGAGGAAGGGTCTGGTTTCTCTAGGGTACCGTCGACAAAGGCGGGTTTGTTCTTGATTTTTAGGAAACGGAGAAAATCAAGCTTCCAGAGGATGTAGTTGTCTTCTTCTTGGCAGAGTATAGTCATAGGGAGATTTTCGTAGGGTTGCCAATCTGGATCGATATAATATGGAGATTCAAAATCGAGTGTGGGAGATTCCTCCATTCTCATTGCTAAGTTTCTTTCTAGGGTTTGTTTTGCTCTTTTATTATCACGCTATGCCCGCTAAGACAATGATCCCATTTATAAATTGGTTCGAGTTTTGATTTCCTTTAAAAATGTGGACGAGTTTAATGAGCCCTTTTATTTCCTCTTCTGAGTCCAATATTTAGGGGTTATTAGCCAATAGTCAAAAACATACCCGAGCATGGATTAAAGGAAATGATGGACCCAAAAGCGCTGGCCCAACATTTGACTCAACCATTGTCCCGATATTTTCGGAGACATGAGAAGCTTTGACTAAACCATTGTCCCGATATTTTTGGAGATATGAGTTATAAGAGCATCCACAACAGTGAGATATTGTGGATCTTATATTATAAATTTGATTAAAAAAATTGGGTTTTTTTCACTTTTTGGGCTTGAGTCGTCTGATTCCGAGGAGTTAGTTGGGACCTATTATTGTGACTCAGCGGGGACACGTGTTAGAAGGGGATTGGACCGTTTCAATCTCGTTTTATTTGTAGAGAGAAGAAAAATTCTCTCTGGTTTCTTCGTCTTAGGTGGGATTCACATCGAATGAGAATCGAATCGTCGGTGATCTTGGGCAAACCAAAACAATACAACATACTCAAACAAGTTCACGCCATGGTGATTCGAAGAAGAAGTTGTTCTCGGATCAAGTGTCAATAACGCTTATATCCAATCTCGATTTCGCGCGAATGGTGATGAAGCCGTTGATAGTTTCAGTTTGGTGTTTGCAATCAAAGCTTTTGTTGGTTAACTTGGTTTAGGGGTTTTGGAAACTGGGTTTGTGGTTCATTGGTTAGCGATCAAGTGTGGGTTGGCTAAAGATAATTTTCCCGCACCGTCGTTAGTTAGGATGTATGCACAATTTGGTATAATGGAAATTGCGCATAAGGTGGTCGAGAAGCTCTCTTTTTTGGGGAAAGGGTATTTGAAATCAGTGCATGGATTGACTATTAGAAGAACCTTTATAGATCAGAGTGGTTATTTAAGCCTCGATCATCGATATGGTATGCGAACTGCAGATTGTTGGATCATTTGCCTTCCATTTGCCTTGTTAAACTTTGTCATGAAAAACAGTATTTAGTGTAGGTATATGGATCATACAAATACTTCTTTGAATTTGTGTGATTCAAATTCTGCAACTAGAAGTAAGCTAAAGCTTGTGATGATTTTGAACCATCCGTTGCTTGTTTTTTGGATTGCTCCTGTGAATGACAATTATGTGCTGATCATATCATGTTCTGACTGAGTATAATAATGTAGAATGGTCCATATATGAGATTTTGGATTACTTGTTTTGAGATCAAGTTTACACTCTAGGTAGAAGATTTTGTTGGCAACAATTCATTATGTTCTGTATAATCACTTCCTTCAAAGCTGACTATCTATTGAATTGTGTTGTATTATTGCAGGTTGACATGTCTTTGTCTGAGCTTGACCGCCGTGTGCCACCAATGGTCAAACAAGTGTGGCCAAGCTAGTCTGTACCAATTCGTTTTTGCTATGAAGGTACTGTTCTTGATTCTCAATTTAAGAGTTTATGAAAGTTCGAATTTTGTGTAGCTTTGTCTCTGACTAAATGATTTATATGGAATTCAATATTTGTTTTGTAATGCTGGTGAATGATATACATGACTTAAGTTTTAGGAGCATTTGGGAGTTTTAAGTCTGCTACCATTCTTTCAACCACAATGGAGCCTTTTCCCTTGTGCTTGAATACATGGATCGTGGATCTCTTGCGGATGTGATAAGACAAGTGAAGATTATTCTTGAACCTTATCTTGTTGTTGTCTGTAAACAGGTACATTGAATTTTATATAATCCACCAAATGATTCAAACCATTCCTAATGAATAATGATATTGTCCTCAGTCTCATGAGTTTATTGATCTTAGTTATTTCCTCTTGAAAACAAGTTTTACAGGGGCTTGTGTACCTGCATAATGAAAGACATGTCATCGGCAGAGAGAGATGAGTTGTATCAGAAATTGACGAATGCCAATGCCAAGAAATACACACACCAAATGTTTGATACACACACCAAATTATTTTATTTTTTATTATTCTTTAGAGACTCACTTAAATATCATCATTGGACACCAAAACATTAGCAAAAAGTAATTGAGTCTCAAACACTAAATTAATCTCCTTTATATAAAAAAGGAAGAAATAGAGGCTTCTAAAGCATGCCACATGGGCCAAATACTGAATTTTCTCGGCCTATTAAAGTGCCATGTTATTTTCATGCCAATGCATAATAACGACATTTCTTTAATTTTATCCATGTTGTTAAAATATTTGTGTTCAATTCTGAAATATAAACAAGCCCATCAAAAACTCAATTAAAAAATCAGAAACTTACCCAAATTCACCTTCGCCTCTCATAATTCCTCCACTCCCTGTAACGGAAAAACCACGAATTATCTCACAATTCCTCAACTTAATTCCCTTCATAAATTTCCAATCCCTTCACCTTCTTCACCGTCAATCCCCACTACGTGCTCCACCACTGCCACAACCACTCTTTCATCTATATAAGAATTTGGTTCAGCACAACATACTACTCACAGCTACTCTGCCTCATTTCCTAACAGAACTGTGGCCTCCACAAACTCGAACCACCGACGACGTCGTGTTCACTGCTCCTCTCGGTTTTAAACCTCCGGTAAACTCTTCGATGTATTATGTGCTTCTATTGGATTGATTTTCCGATTCGGCACTGGGGTTTTTTTTTCTGGGTAATTTTGTTTCCTTACTCATTTCCCTCAAATTTCATTTTGTTTTTCTGGAGATTTCTGATTTGTTAAGCTTGAATTGAGTGTATACACGGTTGATTTCAATTGGTTTGATTCTTCGTTGTGTTCGAGTAGGTACTCTGCATCTTTTGTGTTCAAGGAGGAGATTTGAGCTGATCAGTATGCGTTGCAGGTTGGAGGTAATCATGAATAATTTCTAAGCGTTTCACTTTTCTTTTTCTCTTGGTTTAGATGTTAGAGGGGAATTGTCATGTATTTGTGTTTGAGATTAGGAAAAATTATCTTAAAGTTATGGGTTTTTTAGATAGGTTAACAGAGTTCAAGGAGAAAGTTGGAAGTGGAAGCATTGATGAGCATGAATGTTTGAAATGGCTTCGTTCTAAGAGATGTGATTTACGTGTCCTTTGGAACCATGACGAGCTTCAACAACGAGAAAGTTATAGAGATTGCAGTTGGTTTAGAAAATGTCATGACTTGATTTACTCTGGATGATTAACCAAAATGGCAGCCAAGGTAATCATAGACCTCTCTCTAGCTATTACTTGCAGTATAATCTTATGTTTTGATTAGGTAAACTTCAAACTCTCCCTCTTAGTTTTGCTGTTTTTTTCTATGTTTCACCAAATCCTATGTTTTACTGCAGTGATTGTAGATATCATTAACTCTAAAAGAAGTTATTTGTTGATCATGATCGTTTTAAGACATGTCTAACAAAAAATCCGAAGACTATTACAATACATCAACATGTGATGCTTACTCAATATATATTGAAAAAGAGAAACCATTCATTGCTTCCGGTAAAACAACTAAAATTATACAAACTGCTCTGCTTATACCCAGATGGATCACTGATTATCTCATTGTGGCCTTCCTACTTATCGGTTCGACAACTAAGGTAGAAAGAGGTTTGAGGAGCTCTGGTTTGAATCTTGTGTTTCTTTAACTAATGATTAGAGTTATTATTGAGGAAAAATGGTGGTGCACATTGTCTACAGCTAGCACGAGAAAATCTCTAAAGGCATTTGTCAAGAGAAAGAGATAGTTTCACTTGCATTCATAAGATGCCAATGATTAAGCTCTCCGGAAGAGGAACATCAGTGCTTCATGTAATCTTATAATGTTTTTCATATAGTTCATGCTTGCTTACTTTATTTAACAAGCTTAAGTGCTTAACATCATAATATTTGTTTATCTTTTAGTGTTTGTTAGGACTTGCATAAGTATTTGCTTTCACAATTTCAAAAACTCCTGAATTTTCTTAGTTTGATTTAGTTAGTATAATATGGGTATAGTTTTTGGTTTTCTCTATTTTTGTTTTGGAAATAGTTATTCTTCTTTACAAATTAGTCTATCGATGTAATTAGTTAACCAAGTTCTTGGACGGTCAAAGTTATTGAGCCACGAGTGTTCAATATAAACTTCTAAGTATACAAACAATGGGTAGCTTTACACAGGTTTTGAAAGCAGATTGTTTGCTCCATTCTGCACATTTTCCATTTTTAAAATTTTATTTTCTAAACAATTTCTTTGCCAAATTGAATTACCATATTTTAATTAACATTTAGTTCATGAAAGAAATCATAACGAAGCCAAAAAAATAAATTCAACAAGTTTACAATAAAGATTGAAAATCAAGAAAACCAACTAAATTTGACTATCGATCTTATAAGAAAACAACTAAAAAACCTTAAAAATACAAATAAAAGTTTCACAATTCATCACAAAATCCGCCCGTAGGGCGGAGAAGGCCCTAGTCTCCTTTATATAAAAAGAGAAGAATTTTTGGCTTCTAAAGGCCTCCACATCATCAGAAAAATCCGAATTTTTGTGGCCAATAGAAGTGCCATGTCACCTTTACAATCAACCATAAACCCATCATCTCCCCCAAATCACACGACTTCTTCAGTTTCAATCTAGATTTCATATGCCTTTTCAGTCTCTCGGTTTAAAACACTATAAAACACCATTATATTACTGATGGATTCAGTTTCATTATCTCCATTTAATTTTTTTTTGCCCTTCGATAAAATCTCTATTTGGATCTTCTCACAACTCACTACCAATGCATTATGTGAGAGAATCCTGGCCAACAATATATAGGTAAGATATTGCCCTTATTCTTACTCTTCTGTTTTTCCCCCCTGTAACTATGTGTTTTTCAATCGGGTCTGCCACATATTGAATTCATATTGTTTTTTGTTCAGCTTGAGGCATGACTCAAATTATTAGTTTTGCGTGGTTATGGAGAAAAACCTTGTGATTTATGGAGGAACATCGACTAACAAGAACGAGATATGATTGCAAGAGCTCTCCCGGATTATTTAGATTATTATTTACACTCTTCATTAGATTATCTATTGTTCGTGAATAGATTTTGAGTGAATTATCATTGTTATTTAATATTTACCAATCGTCTAAAGTTACGATTTGGCCTTTCGTCTTCCTCCTTTTATTTACACATGTATTCTTAATTACGTTTTCCATACATCATCTATCGAAAAGTCTATAATCTTCTGAAGTCATCAAAGGTCAAGCCGTACGCAATTTTAGGGTTTCTCGGATCAACCATAAGTGACATTACCGGCCAATCACAACCACAAGAATCCATGCTCGAGGCATTAGTCCTTTTGCCTTCTCCTTGCTCCGGCTGATGCTTCGCCTCGCAACGGATCTTCGTTTGGCTCCCGAGATAAAGAAACAATATAAAAGTCAAAGAGAATGAATGCGTCAGTTAGATTTATCTATCTTCATCTCCAACAAGAAAAAAATGAGGTAAACACTGATTTATCTCATGTCTCCCAATTTTCGAAAGTTGTTATGCAGGTGTCCCTCATATTCCAGATCACTAGCACCATGATACGCTTCAACTACTATATTGGTGAGTCAATTCAATTATGCAACTATAGTCTCTCTACAAAAATTTGTATGAGTTTCTAATTTCTACATTTCATAATCAAATTTTTCCAACTGTAGTTTAATTTTCTTGTTTAGCCATGCTCATGACTTTGTTGGATAAAAATTATATGTCCCTCATATAATGTTCTGCATCCCAGTCCCAGATACGTTTACGGCTTCTAACTATAACTATCTAAAAATATTATTATTTGTTTGCATTGTTAGCTTTGATTTCTCATCCTTTTAAGGGGAACATATTTTATTAGTTTTGACAAAGAAGTAACACAAATATGAATCAATATTTCTATTGTAATATTACATCCATTTAATAGTAGGACTAAGACCTCTGCTTGAAATTCATATTCACATTCGGAGAAGTTGTTCTTTCGTATTTAATATTTACCATTAGGTTACATCATGCTACTTATTGGTTTCTTTCACAACTGAGAGTCTAATTGGGGTTGTTGTTACTATGCAGTTACATAGAGATAAAAGACAAGAGATGTGTTTGTGTGTCATGAAATGAAAAGGAGTGAAAAGTAATAGTGTATATAGTTTCCGCATATGCAGTAGTTAATCTCTCAGAATTAGTGACCAAAGCTTATATGCAGAAAGAGAAATTAGGAACATAAAAATGATTTAGTTCACATGTAATCGTTTGTTTGCTAATCATTTAGTTAAGTTGTTCATATTATTTATGGAATTAATTCATTCGTATTTTCTTTGGCTAGAGTCCAACATCTCTAAGAGTCTTATCTTCCTCTTTGTACTACTCTTCGTTAATGTTCCATGTTCTTTCCAGACTTTCAAAGAGCAAGCAAATAGCTCATAACTATGAGTAGAAGTTTCTATTTGGTGCGTATACTATATACAATTGATACATATTTATATAGGACTGAAGTAAACTCTTTGTCAAACTATGTTTTGTCACATGGAAAAAAGCAAAATATGTATCATAATTTCCAGATGGATTCTAAGAAAACCTTTTGCTGATTATATTAGAACATATTGTGTAATGATCTTCGCATGGTTTATGCTCCATTAGAGATTCAGTGTATATATAAATAAAATTAAACACTTCTTTATTTCATTGATTAGGAAACTTTAATCTTGAATTGAATGAGATGTGATTGAACATATGTTAAAGCATTTAAGTAGGAGCAACTAACCAAAGTATCACAATGTCGCCACCATTTCACTACCTTCTCCGACTAAAGTACCTTGAGGTTTGAATTGTTTCATGCTCTTAACTTCGCATACACTGAGAAGGTTTTCAGGTTTCGATTTATAAGTTTTGCGATCATAACATAGGAATGAAAGTTAGTGAGGTGAGGCGATAGTTCGATGGGGATATTGTGCCGTGGAGAAGAGAGGCATAGAAGAAGGGAATTAGTCTTCATTAGTCTAGAATAAGCGCACAACGTGTCTCGAGGAGAAAGACATAATAAAATATTTGTGGGTTTAGCCCCTAGGAGAAGGACATGTCACATGTCCAAATAAGTTTAAAAGAGATCATACTTGAGGAGGAGGAGATGGGTCTACAAGGGATTTTACATTTTTAGATCTCTTTTAAACTCTCAATCTCTCAATACGTATATCTAACTATGTTTCGTTGAATTTCTTTGTTTTATTTTGTTTTCTTTTGATTTTACATTTGTTATGTTCTATGTAAAAGAGTTTGTTTGATATAAATGTGATAAAATATACCACCTAAACGAAGAAAAGTTTTAACACTGATTGAGAGTGCAAATAAAACTGGACATTTTTCTTCATTATATTGTACTTCAAAGCGGAGCCAAATATGTGATGTGAAGGTAAAAAAACTATTGGCAAGTTTTCTCTTTGGAAGTTGGAACGAAACGAAGAATAAAAAGTTTTCTCTTTGAGAACTTAACCATTTACGGAGTAGAGCATATTAATTTATACATAATTTTATTTGTTTTTCTTATTCGTTAGACACAAATGGAAAGACAACAAAACCTTTTAATATAAAAATACATAACTCAATCAGGAAAATCGAAATCATTACTAAAGACATGTCTTATTTTTTTGTCATAAATTCTATTATCAATATTCGATAATCTTCAAACTTAAAATAACTAAATGTGATAGGCAAAATATTATATGGACGTATGTAGATGTCACAGACATATAATAAGTCCAATAAACATGTGATAAAAATATTGAAGAGCTTTGTCCCTTTTTCATACCAACAAATATTTGAATATATTTATTCATATAAACAATAAACCCGGGCGTACGCTGGGAGTAGTATTTTATAATAAAAAAAGATTTAAGATTTCATTGAGTACCATGGTTAATGATGCTCTTAAATACAAGGATAACGAGAAGAATTTACCAACTTTTCACAAATACATTCAAATAAGCATTAGACTAGGGGGTGTATCCAATATGGAATTTGGAGTAATTTGTATTTAAGTGACAAATCCTCTGTTATTTAAACATGAGTTTTAAAATCTCTTTTCAAATCTAGGGTTATTGAACTTGTGATTTTAAAATCTACTTCAAAATCCACTGTTATTAAAAATGTTTTAAACAATGAATTTTAAGTGATTTGATGTGATTTAATGGGATTTTTTAGTTAACGATGTGGTAAAGCAAATCACATTGTTTTATGTGGGATTCTATGAGATTTCAATTAAAATCACAACAATTTCTTTAAATTATCCTAAATCATTTAAAAACTCAATTAAAATCAATCACTTCAAATTCCATGTTGAATACACCGTTTCACCCGAGATCTTTTTATATATTCAATATATTATCCGTATAAATCCAGATTCGCCGATATTATTTTCGTTTTGGTCAAATCTGTAGACATTCTTAGGACTAAGGTCTCTTTCCCGAATTCACATCTAAATTTTTAGGGTGGAATTCGGCTTCTACATCGACGAAGAATATATATGTGAGATTGCGGGTACACCAATTCCAATTTTGATACCTCGAATCTTCTTGTTTTGTGTGTGGATGTGAACCATATGGATATATAAGGCCAGTGGGTCACTTTGTCGTAAATCTCGTTTTGGTGTAATGTATCTTTGAACGTTCCATTTATAAGGACAAAATAAGTGAAAGTACGAACTAACCAATCCATATAGCAGAAAATCCGAAAGCGAGCATAGCCACAAATGGTGAAGCATAGCCACAAATTTTTGTTACCATTCACATTTGTAGCTATTTTTTGTTTCGAAAAGTCACAAATTTGCAACAAATATAGCAAAGAGAAATGTTGTAGTAAATGTGTAACATTTCGTAGCAAAATTGCCACAAATTATGACAAAAATTAAAATGTGGCTAAGTTGTTACGAATAGAAACACAACACTTGTGGCTAAATTCACACATTTAAAAAAAAAAATTATAACAAAAGCTACAAAGAGCTATACATTTATGTGTGGTTAAACTTGTTAGAGGTATACTTAAAAAAGAAGCTGACAAAACCATTTTAAATGCCACACTTTTCGTAGCAGTTAGTAAGTTATTGCTACTAAATTTAGCAACATTATATTATTGTAGCAAAAAAAAGACAAATAGATATTACTTTTTCCTAGCATTTTTGTTGTTGTCAGCTATTTCAATGAAATTAATCTATGTTTTTGATAACATTGAATGAAAAATTAATTTTAGAATCTAAACTAAAGATCCAATACCAATGCGAAGCCCATTATAATTTTTCATCTAAGCCACACACGTGTTTCGTTCTCGTGCCATCGTCTTTTTTTACAGGTTTTACGGTGGATGTGATGGGTAAAAGTAAAGTATGCGGTATAATACCCACAAGAATCGACAATTTATAATGTAACAAATTAAATGTAAATATCAATAAAAATATTCTTACACAAGTCTACGAAAGAAAAGTAAAGGTATCGTCTCTCTTCTTGCAGCTTCACCTCTCTCTGATTTCTCTAGGGTTTTATTGTTGAACAATATATCTGAGGTTTCTTCGCCACCTTCACCGTCGATTATGCTTGCTTTCTTATCAATCTCTTTTAATCCATCTTCCTTCTCGCTCTATTTCTTTCTCAGTCTCCGAGATTTTCTCTTTGGTATTCTTTTTCGATTGACAAGGTAAATCACCTATTGAAGCTTATAATTTTAGTCTAAAGTTTCGTGTTTTTGTTTTTTGGTTATTTCTACTTACTACTAAAGATTTATCATTTTTTAAAAAGATGATGCCACGGGAATCTCAAGGATCAGGAGGTGGTCGTGACCCTCTTGGTGGGCGCAGCGGTGGCCGAGGAGTTGCGTGTGGAAGGGGGTTTGCAAATGGAGTCGGGGCTGGTGGTGTAGTAGGAAATGTGGCTGGTGGTGGAGTGGCTAATGCAGCTGGTGATGGAGAGGCTAATGTGGCTGGTGGTGGACTGGGTTTCGGTGGTGGAGTAGTTAATACGGCTGGTGGTGGACTGGGTAACGTTGGTGGTGGAAAGGGTTTCATAGGTGGTGGTGGGCGCGGAAATGGGTTAGGTGTTGCTCGAGGTGGAGGTCGTGGTTGTGGTAAAGGTGTTCTCCCTGTAGATAGGACCATTGACGCTATTTTGGTCAACCAGGCTCGCTGTATGATGCCGGTTCTGGATCCTAATAGGGCAGAAGGAGCTTTGTGGTATGTACTTTAATAACTATGAGATTATTTTGAGATTTCACTTATGGTTCCTTACAGTTAGTTAATGTTTGTTTCCTTGTTCTGAAAAATCAGTTAGCTTTACTTTAATAATTATGAAAAATCAATTAGAGTTAGGTTCATGGTTGTCAAACAACTAAATTATCTACGGTTATGGTTATGAACAAGTAGTTATGATGTTGGTCGTTGTTTTGTACAATGATCAAGATGTATATTAAGGTTAATGTTAGATCTATAATATATATGTTATGTGTCGAATGCAGGTTTGGTAATGATAATGCACCACGACAAAGGATTGTGGCAGCCATAAGAAGGCTCTTTGATGGCCCTTGGTTCAACATAAGCTCAGTCCCTAATAAAACAATCATACAGTGATGAGGTGAATTTGTAGTAAGTGTTTGCTACTAAAATCACAGACCGGATTGTAAGTGGCACTAACCAATGTTATTTTCAGCAATTGGTGTATGCACTTAAGTGACACATAAATTCTATGTTTATATATTGCAGAGACAAAGGGAAGCAATTGAGCCATCTATGCTCCATCTTCTCTACGAGACACATAGGAAATCATATGGGAACTATGTCGATGGGACCTTCAGCAATTGGTTGAGCTCATGTGCAACGTAGTGAATTGGAAGCGAGTCTTGAAGCAGCAAATCAGTTTGCTAATGAGGCAAATGTTGAGCTTCCATACAAGGAATATCCAGTAGAAGTGAATGACCCAACATGATGATGACGCCACACAAGATCCAAATGCAGATTATTGAACTTGGTTGAGTGGCTGCATCATCTTCTTGTTTCATGGTACGTATGGTTTATCTTTATAAAGAACTTAACTCTTTTAGTATATATGTTTGATGTGTTACTAATGATATTTTACATATCAAATTTGTATTATAAATTTTGGCTAATGATCAGCAAGTGTTGTTTTTGTTATGTACTTAATCGGCTATTGTAATTTTTGTAATCTATTTAATCGGCTAATGTAGTTTATGCGATGTACTTTGGTGACAATAATGTGAAATATTTTTAGTTTCTTGTGAATGCAATTTCTGTTTTCTTGATTCGTTATACATTCTTCTACTGTTACAATCTTTGTTGTTCAAAAACGTAACAAAAAATGTTAAATCTGTAGCAATTTATGTAGTACATGTAGCCAATAGTTTCCACAATATAGTAACACTTTGAACCTATTAACTACATTAACTTCGTTGCTATTTGTTGGTGATTTGTTTCAATGCTTTTGTAGCTTTTTGTTTCTATTTACTATGTATAAGTTGTAACTAATTTCGTAACAAATAGCTATGTCCTAGTTGTAGCATATTTGATTCAGATAGCTATACGATACCGCAATGGGTTTTCGTCCCCAATTAGCAACAATTTGTTACAAAATCTCATTTGCTACCACTACATTGTTTTAAAGACAAAATCTTGTAGCAACAAGATTTTAGCTACAAATATCATATCATAGCTACACACAAAAATGTGACTATAGTGTCTATTTCTTGTAGTAGTGATAGTTGATTCGAGAAAGTCTCTGTCAACATGATCATACACTTTAGTGATATATGTTTTGATTACTATATATACGATTGGACCAATTGTTGATTTTGTGTATCACATGCCATAAAGTGACCGGATTGTCGAGTTTTGGGATCATATGCATATGTTGGTACGAAATCAATGATTTGTTATATTAGAAGAAAATCCGTGTGTAGTCCATTCAGATATTTTTTAAAAAAGGGAGATGCATGTACACGTGGCTGCTTTATGGCCTCTTTTGATATCTCTAACAAGTCTCTCTCCCCATCACAAAGAAAGAAGAATGAGCCCGCCAAATCCACAGACACAGACACAGACACGAAGCTCCTCTCTCCTCCTCCTATGGCCACCAATTTCTGCGTCTGGACACTTCAGTCCCCGTTTAGTAGACGCCCTTCATTGCTCAGATCTTCCTCAATACGCTCGGCTTCCAATGGCAATCTTCCCATCAAGGAATCCGTCCCTGGTTCTCTCTCTCTTTTAACTGTTTAATTGCAACCCATCAATCTAGGTGGTTCTTAAAAGAAACAAAACTCGACCTTTGGCTGAAATCATGACAATTTTATGGTTATGTGTGTTGTAGGGGAGGCTGAAGCAGATGTTGTGGTTATTGGAAGTGGCATAGGAGGATTATGTTGCGGTGCATTGTTAGCTAGATACAATCAGGATGTGCTTGTCCTCGAGAGTCATGACCTCCCTGGCGGTGCTGCTCACTCTTTTGAGATCAAAGGCTACAAGTTCGACTCTGGCCCATCTTTGTTTTCTGGGTTACAATCTCGAGGCCCCCAAGCAAACCCACTTGCTCAAGTATGAGATGGTATTCATCAGCCTTGTCTTTGGAGTTTGTTCTTATGCATTTTGGTTGATTGTGCTTTCAGGTTCTAGATGCTTTAGGGGAATCACTTCCATGTGCCAAATATGACTCTTGGATGGTCTACTTACCAGAAGGGGATTTCTTGTCACGCATAGGCCCTACCGATTTCTTTAAGGTGAAAGCTTACCTTATGTTGCTATGTTACAACTGATAATGAACATGACAAAAAAAGATGTTTGATGTTGAGGTTTATTGGTGATGAAATTCCAAATATACAATGGCATTTAATCTAAATGATAAGTACATATAATTCTTGAGCTATATTTGGATAGAGTCTGACAAAACGAACTTCCTATGTTGCCAATTAGATGCTATTTTCTCTTCACTCTGCAGTGTCTTCTTGGACCTTGTATCTCTGATCTTGTTCAGGTTTGGTTTTTCCTCAGGATCTAGAGACATATGCCGGCCCTAATGCAGTCCAAGAGTGGGAAAAGCTTCTTGTGGGTGCCTATGTGTCAATATAAATGACATCTACTCGTGAAATCTCATCTGCTAATAATCACATGAATGTGAACCTGCAGGGAGCAATACTCCCTCTGTCTTCAGCTGCTATGGCATTGCCACCATTGTCTATTCGCGGGGATCTCGGTGTTCTCTCCACGGCTGCTGCTAGGTATATCATATTATCTTGTTTTATGGTTATAGATTTACTTATAGTCCGTCATATTTTGCTAGTTTGTTTTCTTCATATGACTCTTTTGTTTGTTTGTTAGATATGCTCCCTCCCTCTTGAAATCTTTCCTTAAAATGGGTCCTCGAGGAGCATTGGGCGCCACTAAGCTCCTTCGTCCATTCTCGGAAATCGTTGATTCTTTGGGGCTGAAAGACCCGTTTATACGAAACTGGGTTGATCTTCTCGCATTCCTTCTCGCGGGGGTCAAATCTGATGGCATACTCTCAGCAGAGATGGTAACTATCTATGTATCCTAACGATATATCCTCTTAACAGAAATTACGGTCTTATGTCCATTACTATTTGTCAGAATCATCAACCAATGTATCTGACATAGTATCCTAACTATATTCTTCATTCTAAAACGTGGCTTGCATGGATCAACGATGGACAAAAGACACGTGATTATCTAATTTTTGGTGCACAAGATCCGGTTATAATGAAATCTCTGCTTCTTTATGTGTGCAGATCTACATGTTTGCGGAATGGTACAAGCCAGGCTGCACGTTGGAGTACCCTATTGATGGCAGTGGTGCAGTGGTTGCAGCGCTTGTCCGTGGCTTGGAGAAGTTTGGTGGACGTTTGTCTCTTAAAAGCCATGTCGAGAACATTGTCATCGAGAATGGTAGAGCTGTTGGAGTTAAGCTAAGGAATGGTCAAGTATGACGAGTTCATGAATTTACATAAATAGTTCCAATCTTTTCATTTAAGTATCATTACTCATTTCGATATGGAAATGATTCAGTTTATTCGAGCAAGAAAAGCTGTGGTCAGCAACGCCTCGATGTGGGACACATTAAATCTCTTACCTCCAGGAGCTCTCCCAGATTCATATGTTACGGGTGTGAACACGACGCCTCAATGTGAATCATTCATGCATCTTCACTTGGGATTCGATGCAGAGGTATATGAAAGAACAAAGAAAAAGAAAATTCAGTTTTGTGCGGTTGTTTTCTTTTCTTGGTTTTGATATCTTCTTAATGGAAGTGGAACAGGGAATAGCAGATGACCTTGAGATTCATCATATCGTTGTGAATGACTGGGACCGCGGTGTGGATGCTGACCAGAATGTGGTGCTGATATCAGTCCCTAGCGTTCTTAGCCCGAATCTTGCACCCCCGGGAAAACATGTTCTACACGCTTACTTGCCTGGAACCGAACCTTTCAGTCTCTGGGAAGGTCTTGACAGGAGAAGTGCCGAATACAAGAATCTCAAATCCCAACGGTCCGAGGTAACCTATTCATTTAATTTTTTTGATAAACTCGAGTAGTCTGATATCATGATCTAAACTAGGTGTGGACATATAAACCAATCCATACTGAAGTTCTAAGCCTTAAAGCAATTGAAGTGAACCAAACCTAAATATGAGCCAAAATGAAATACACATACTTACTCTCAAACAAAATGTGATTTTACCGTTGGTGATCAGGTGCTTTGGAAAGCTGTAGAACGGGCGTTAGGGCCAGGGTTCAAAAGAGAGAAGTGTGAGGTGAGTTTGGTGGGAACACCATTGACGCATCAGAGGTTTCTGAGGAGGAATAGAGGGACATATGGGCCTGCAATAGAGGCCGGTAAAGGTACATTTCCTGGCCATTCCACTCCAATTCCACAGCTTTTGTGTTGCGGTGACTCGACCTTTCCTGGGATTGGTGTTCCTGCCGTGGCTGCTAGTGGTGCGATTGTTGCTAATTCTCTTGTTACCGTTTCTAAGCATTCCGAGCTTCTCGATGCTATAGGCTTGTAGATATCATATATGTTCATATATTTACTTGTTTGTTACAGCATATTTTACTACGAAAACTAGCACTTGAGCGATGATTTTGACAAGTATTAATATGTCAGAGAATAAATCCACTTAAAACCAGTGACAGCATCTCTAACAATGGAATTACAACAACGTTATCCAATGACCATTACATTAACAATGGAAAAAACGTAAACGAAAACTGTTTGAGACGACGGTGGATGTGTTTCTGTTTGAGACGTTTAAGGAGAATCATAAGGAAGGTCCGGTGGGGCAGAGCTTCGGAACATTCGAACCTGATATGACTCCGGTCTATCATCTCTTTTGTTGCTAGAAATTAATTTTTTATTTAACAGTTTAGTTATGTTAGAGTGATTTTCATTTGTTTATTGTCAAAATATTGAAAATTATTTGTGCAAAACAGAGATGGCCATTCTAGATTATCTCCTTTATATAAAAGGGGAAGAATTCCTGCCCTTTAAGGCATGCCACCTAAGCAAAGAATTTTGAATTTTTCTGTCCACTAAAACTGCCATATCATCCTCTAATTACCCATTTCATTAACAAATTGTACGTCAAAAGTTTTACTAATTGGAATTGAAATATGATTATAGAATTCGAATGGAAACAAGCCCAAAAAAAAACCCATATCTGAAACTTGAGACCCAAATATACTACACAACAAGTAGTAACGTCGCCTCCTCCGAATCCCAAATCACCAGAAACGGAAATCTCAAACCTAATTGACGATATAATTTCCGTTACAGCACATACGTCAACCTATTTCACTTCACATCCCTTCATCTTCTAAACTATCAACATCCACTACGTTGAATTCAAGACTGCAACAGTAATGGCTCTACAAATGCTACAACCACTCCATCTTCTATATATAGAATCGGATTCGGCCCCAACACATCCCTCACACCTTCGTCATACCAATCTCCTAACAAAATAATTAATCATCGTACAATTCCACTTCAGTTATAAATACGTCGTACAAGTTCAGCAAATCATTGGTAAGTTTCTTCTTCAGTCTCTTCAATTTAAGATATGCCTCTAACCCATATATGAAATTCATGTTCTCAGGCATCCCATTCAGTTTGAGAAGCATTGAGGCGTAAGATATGTGATGAACAATTTCTTCACGGTAAGTAAAGGCGAATGCAAGAGCTATCTCGGTAAGGGTCAATGCATATCGACCTAAGCGCGAAGAGAAACCTAAGACATGCTCTCTGAGAATAGTTATTGCTAGAGCTGGTGTCAGGTTATGTCAGAGACCAAATAGGTCTCTACTAAACACTCAAGGAGGTCATATCGACTATGTGAATATGCAGGTCGTGGTCCGGTAAATATCGTTCTAAAATCTACACACAAGCTTAACTCTTTTGTAATTCTCTAAATGAATTCCCTTAGGTCTTTGGCGCATATATCGTTTTAAAACACTTAAGAGTTTCTTGTTCTTGCTAGCGAATTACTGTAAACATAGGAGTTTCATATCTTCACCACTGATTTGTGTTCGTTTTGATAGCTAATTCACTTCCAACGGAAAGCTACATTCTTGGATTTAAATGCACATGCTTTGAGAATTTGGTGTTATGGTTCTACAATCAAAGAGGATGAACGGTTCTTCATGATCAATCTTTTCCATTAATGTTTTCTCATATTATAATCAGTGATGAATTGTCTCTTCCAGAGCCGAATGTGATTAAGTGCGACATTCATGCTTCATGGAGGGATAGGAATCTGACTGTGGTATTGGATAGCCAAAAATCATGAAGGAAACATGATTCTACATGCTTGAGATACTTTTACCAAATATGCTTATCGGTTACTTGCAGAGCTAAGATGCATTCTATGGCCAATTCAGAGTTTATAAGGGATTTAGATCTTCAGATCAATAAGCAACGATTGCGGCTTTATCTAAGCCATCCGACTGGCCACGTTATTGTACTATGATTATGACTGGAGTGGTTTTGAGATTTGCTTAGTCTTTTACATCGTGTGTTTTTTGAACTGGCTTCCCGGAACTCAAATTTCATTGCTCGAGATATAGCGAGAAGTGTGGCAAGGGGAAGGCTGGTATCAATTGTACTTGGCAATTGGAGGTCCGGTTCAGCATGAAAAGAGGTTGTAAGAGTACTCTGTTTGGTACTCTCTCTTTGCTTCTGTAATGGGTTTCTCTTAAACATCATATTTGGTTACATATGATTATCAATAAACCGAGACGTTAAAAACCAAAAGAACTCAAAAGTTATTTTAAGTTTAGCTTTATTAATAATTAAATTTGTTTGAATTTGTTTCACTTTTCATATATTCTTTTAAAATTATATTCTTGACATCAGTTTATTACCAAGGAACCGTTGCATTTTACTTTGCCAGTTTGTTCATTTAAATCATTTGATGTAGTGATATCGTTCCAACACTAGAAATGCCATGGGTTTCCAAGCTTCACGGTTCTTACTTGAATCAATCACTAAATACTATTGGATGTAAGGTAGAGACAAGACTAGGTGAAGGAAAAGAGCAGAGGAATTACAGGAAATGTTTGGATTAGAGCTAAGTTCGATCATAGATAAATGTCAACCCACATATCCAAACTGATTTTGCACTTAGTGATAGACCAATACAAACAAAACTCAATTAGAAGTATAAATAAATCTAAAATATATCTGTTACATTGATATTCGGTTCTATACCATCCTATTTTATATAGCACCATAGTGATCTTGATGGATATGAAAGTTGACAAATGGGATCGATGGATACAGATTTTGTTCATAATCAAATGATAAATAATATCAGTTTGATGACTGACGTGATGGAAATAAGCTAACCATTTGAAAAAGGTGAAATAGATGTTATTAAATATAGTAGTTATGTTGCATGGAATCGAAAACGGGTACGTGGAAGCGAAACGTTTGGAAACACGGAAGCGGTTTTTCGAAAAAAATTAGGAAGCGGTTTTTCGAAAAAAATTAGGAAGCGGGTACGTTTCGGAAGCGTAAAACGATATACGCACATTATATATATATACTTTTTAACATTCAAATTAAACTAAATTGATAAATCTAACACTTAAAAGTATTATGTAACTTAATTAAAAAAAAAACATAATGCTAAAATCAAGCATTTAGAGCATCACATTCATGTTCTTTTTCATTTGCACTATCAAATAAAATTTCTTCTAACTATAGTTTGTCGAGGGAAAGAACTTCAAACATAGATCTTCCAAGATTGGTCTCATTACATATAGTATGAAATGTATCATGTTCTTCTACGAGATTGTCGAGACATACATTGGAAGCTAGAAGAGTCTTTGTACGAGATTGTGAACGAAATCATATTTTTTAGGTTTTTTTCTCTATAAGTTATAAAACTATCAAAACCATCTTTTAAGTTTTTTAATATTTAATTTTTAATGTATCTAAATGAAAAAAAATTCCATTGCGATTCTAAAATTGAATCAGACGCTTCCAAGTTGGAATCAGACGCTTCCAAGGCGCTTCCAAATTAGAATCAGGCGCTTCCAAAATGCTTCCAAAATGGTAATTTTTGGAATCGCGTTTCCACCACGATTCCAAGAGATTCCGAGAGATTCCGATTCCGATTCCGAAGCGTTAAACGTCATAAATTAGAGTTTCCATGCAACCTAGGTAGTTACTACCAGGGCTGGGCATTCGGATATCCGATCGGATTCGGGTCGGGTATTTCGGTAATGGGGTTTGATATCCGTTCGGGTATTTTATAAATTCGGGTCGGGTTCGGGTCGGATGACTTCGGGTTCGGTTATATCCGATGTACAATCTATCTGAAAATACACATTAAATATGAATTTGATCAGAACTTAAATTGATCAAAAATTTCAAAACAAAATTTTAAGTTAACATAGATATCAAAGAATGAAGTCGATTTTATTAGTTTTTACATAAATTATCCAAAAAATATTCGAAAAATATCATAAGTGAAAGTGTAAAAAATCAAATAATGTTGATAAATTAGTTATTTATATTCAAATACAATGCATGATGTGACGCCCGTGAACCATTTTTGTTAAAATGGAGGGGCTGTCGATCGACACACGTGGTGTCTGTCGATCGACAGGGCTCTTAGGGGCTGTCGATCGACACACCTAGGGTATGTCGATCGACAGGTGCCCAAATTGCTTGGTTTTCTGGTTCGATTTAAGTCGTTCAATTGGACCGGGCCGGTTTGGGGAAACCCTAGGGCTTCGTATTTAAGGCTTTTTGGCCACATTTGAGCGAACCAAAGTCCCAAAATCAGCAGCAAAGAGTTTTGAGAGGGGTTTCTCTTGTTCCTGATAGTTTTGTGGATTAGCGTTTCGTTTCTTGAGAGATTTGGAGTAGTTTCTTGTGGAGATTGTCGTGGATTCGTGTCTAGCCTCAGTTCTACCAGATTCTATCCGAAAATCTAAGGTGAGTGCGTGACCATGGCTTCTAGGCCGGTGGATTCGTTAGGGTTGATTGGTGGTAGGTTGAATTGATTGATTGGATTGTGTTGTGGATTGATTAATTGTGTCTGAGATTTGTGTTTAGATTGTGTGGATTGTGTTTTTTGTGCAGGTTTCGTGTCATCACAGAGGAGGAAATCGATCCGAGAGGATAATGATCGATTTCCCATGAATCTGTGACGGCCTGTCGATCGACAGCACTTGGGTGTGTCGATCGACAAGGCAACACGAGAGCTGTCGATCGACACCTAGAGGTTGTGTCGATCGACAGGTGATCGAGGAGCTGTCGATCGACACCTAGTGGTTGTGTCGATCGACACCTAGTGGTTGTGTCGATCGACAAGGTCTTCTGGAGATGTCGAACGACAGGCACCGTGGGTGTGTCGATCGACAGGTATGCACAGGGGTGTCGATCGACACCTAGTGGTAGTGTCGATCGACAGGCCGCCTGTTGGGCTGTGGTTGAGCCGCGTTGTTGTGATTGTGTGATTGTTTGATGCGTGTTTGCCTGAGCGGATCCATCGCGTCTGAGTGCGCAGTCGTAGATGGGAGGACCGTCTCACTGGGTATTTGTGATAATACTCACGCATCTCTTTTTCCATGTGATGCAGGTAAAGGCAAATTGTGATCGTGGAATCATGGCAACGAAGAGGGAGATGATATAGGGTCTCGGTTTCGTGCTGTGTGATTTGGTTGTTTTCCATTTCTGTTTTAGAACCTGGTTAGGTTGCTGGTTTGTGGAACTATGTTGAACTGGTTTGGTTTAGTATTTTTAATGGAATTGTTTTGTTGGTTTATTATTGTTATCCGCTGGTTGCTTGTATTTGTTGTTTGGTTGTTGAGGATAGCATTTATGGGAATGCTAGTCCGAGACCAAGGTTGGTATGTTTTAAAAAAAAAAACGGGTCGGGTCGTTTCAGTTTGGTATCAGAGCCCTTACGGTTTTAGGATGGGCTAGAACTGCTAGGATTGAATTTGGTGAATTTCAATTCTGTGAGTTTGGGGGTTCTAGATCATCTTCCTTCGAGCCTTTAAAGAGATTCCACGGTAAGTGTTGATTGTTGTGTTTGAGTCTTTCTAGTGCTTAGCTGGTCCGCTTTTGAGTGCAGTGTGATGGCTAGAGCAGCTAGAGGACGTGGTCGTGGGGGCCGAGGCCGAGGTCGTGGACTCGTAGAGGAGCCAGTCGTGAGTGAGGCTCAGAGTTCCGCGCATGGGCCTGTGGCAGGTCAGCAGTCGGTGCATGATGGTCAGACTGCCAGTGTGGGGGCCGGTTTGGGTCCTGTTGGGGCCGGTGTGGGTCCTGTAGGGGCTGGTTTGGGTCCCGTTGAGGCTGGTGGTGCTGGTGGTGTTGGCGCAGCTGGGGGTACGGTCGCGGCCGCAGGGGTAGCCCAGGCTGGAGATGATCGGTTGGCTGATCTGCTGAGACAGTTGTTGGAGCGGTTACCGGGGGCGGTGCCAGTGCAGGCTCCAGTGTTACCACGAGTGGCAGAGGTGCAACCGAGGGCTGCGGTTGCTGATGAGGTTCCGTCATATATCTATATGATGGAGCAGATGCAGAGGATCGGTACGGGTTCTTTTGCGGGAGGTGTGAAGCCTGAGGAGGCTGATGAGTGGCAGATGAGGTTGGAGCGGAACTTTCGCTCGATTAGGTGTCCCGAGGGATACAAGGTTGACTTGGCGGTTCATTATTTGGACGGGGATGCACATCTCTGGTTGAGGAGTGTTGCAGATAGGTGGGCTGGGACTGCGATGTCGTGGTCGGACTTTGTGACGGAGTTCAACTCCAAGTTCTTTCCTCAGGAGGCGTTGGATCGTTTGGAGGCGAGGTTCTTGGACTTGACTCAGGGCGCGAGGTCTGTGCGTGAGTATGACGTGGAGTTTAACAGACTCCTGGGTTATGCTGGTAGGAGCTTGGAGGATGAGCAGGCTCAGGTTCGGAGGTTCTTGCGAGGACTTCGACCAGATTTGCGGACTCGGTGCAGAGGCATCAGGTTCGGGTGTAGAGTGGAGCTGGTAGAGGTGGCTGCACAGATCGAGGAGGATCTGAGGGAGTAGGCTGCGATTGTAGTTCCAGCTGTTCAGCCTCGGAGGCCTCAGCAGCAGCAGGTGCAGCAGGCAGGTCCTGACAAAGGCGGCAAGCCTGCGCAAGGACAGAAGAGGAAGTGGGATGGTGCTTCAGGATCGGGTCCGAGTGGCCGAGGCTGTTACGTTTGTGGTAGTCTAGACCACAAGAGGGCGAGTTGCCCGAAGCAGAGTGAGGTTCGAGCGGCTCGAACGTGCTATCATTGTGGAGAGTCGGGGCACATCAGGCCGAACTGTCCGAAGTTGCAGCCGTTGGCGGTGGCAGTGGTCCAGCGAGTAGCTCAGTATGGGGCGGTGCAGCCTTTGGACTAGATCGCGGCGATGGAGCGTCCGCCGGCTATTGCAGCGCCGGGAGAGCCGAGCTCGAGGCCGATCACAGGTAACTTTCTAATTCAGACTTTGTAAATTCGGTAGTGTAGAATTTCTTAGTGCTTATTTTAGTATGTTTGTCTGTGATAGAAAGTTAGGTTGCTTAGCACATGGGATTTGTGTAGGGACCTTGTTTGTAGGTGGGTGTGAGTCCCACGTGTTGTTTGATTCTGGAGCATCGAATTGCTTCATTACTCCGGACCATGCCGAGAGAAGTGGTATCCGGAGTGACGCTGGTGAGCGGACTGGACCGGTTATGGTTGCTGGAGGAAAATTTCTAGCTACGCATGGCCGGGCGAAGGAGGTGGATATTCTGGTAGCGGGTGAGTTGATGCCAGCTGACTTGGTGATTAGTCCGGTAGAGCTGTACGATGTTATCCTTGGTATGGATTGGTTAAATCGGTACAGAGTCCATCTGGATTATCACCGGGGTGGAGTGGTGTTTGAACGTGAAGGTGGTAGGTTGGTTTATCAAGGAGTGAGACCGACTTCAGGAAGTCTCGTAATCTCACTTGTCTAGGCGGAAGCGATGATTGAGAGGGGTTGCAAGGCTTATCTAGCCACGATTGTAATGCCGGAGGCTGTTGGTGGGGTTGCTGTGAGAGATATTCGGGTCGCTCAGGATTTTGAGGATGTTTTTCAGTCGTTGCAGGGATTACCACCATCTCGGTCAGATCCTTTCACGATTGAGTTAGAGCCCGGAACGACGCCGTTGTCTAAGGCACCCTATCGGATGGCTCCAGCAGAGTTGGCGGAATTGAAGAAGCAGTTGGAGGATTTATTGGAGAAGGGGTTTATCAGACCAAGTACTTCACCGTGGGGAGCACCGGTGTTGTTTGTGAAGAAGAAAGATGGTAGTTTCCGGTTGTGCATCGATTATCGAGGGCTTAACCGAGTCACTGTGGAGAACACGTATCCTCTTCCGAGAATTGATGAGTTGTTAGATCAGTTGAGAGGGGCTACTTGGTTCTCTAAGATTGACTTGGCATCCGGGTACCACCAGATTCTGATAGACGAAGCAGATGTCCGGAAGACGGCTTTCACAACTCGGTATGGGCATTTTGAGTTTGTAGTGATGCCATTCGGGTTGACGAATGCACCTCGCTCGTAGAAGGACCACGAGGCCGCGGCGATCGATTCGGCAATTCAAACCTCATGCCCTCCGCTTCTCAACGCCGCACTAAGCCAAGAACCCGAGGAGACCTACCACCGCCGCCGACGCTACAGACTGGAGACAAGACCCCCGAACGTGTCAATCTCCGGAGAAACGAAAATCCTTTACCGTCACGAGAAAGCGCTCGCGCACAGGAAGAAGGTGACAACCCTCGCGACACGACTGGTCGCAACGCACCAATGAGAAGGACTCAACCGCGTAACCAAGAAGAGACAGACGCAGAGTACACCCGACACCTCGCTGAAGAAGAGGAGGACTCCTTTGAGGCCGAACCACCTGGGTTAGGCCGAAAACGATGGGCACTACTCGAAGCACACAAAGCCGAGATGGCCGAGATGCGAGCACAAATGGAACAAACGTTCTCCAGGATGAAGTCACAGATGTACCATACTGCCGGAAAGGCACCGGATGTCAACCGCGTAATCCAAGAGGTGCGCAACACACCGTTCGCTGAACGCATCTCGAGAAAAAAAATCTCTGACCCCGGAAGAATCATGCTTCTCCTCTACGAGGGAACCACCGATCCACAAAACCACCTCTTAGCATTCGAAGTCGCCATGGGAAGAGCAAAGTACAGAGAACATGAGAAGGATGCTGGCTATTGCAAGATGTTCATAGAGAGATTAAAAGGACCTGCAATCCAATTGGTTCTACAAACAGAAGAAGAACTCGATTGACAGCTTCTACCAGCTTTCAGAGATGTTCGTAACTCATTACAACACATTCGCAGAATATAGGGTCTACGACGGAAGACTGTGGACTACGAAACAAGGCGAGAGCGAAAGTCTAAGAGACTTCATGAAGAGATTCAGGACTATGCTTTCAAAGGTAGAAGGGATAACCAGCGAATCTGCCCTGGCAGCTTTAAAAGAAGCACTCCGATGCCCTTTGGCTTTTTGGCAAGAGTTTATGGTACATGAACCAACTACTATCCAGGACGCTCTCCACCGCTCCGCCGACTACGTCATTGTGGAAGATGCAATCCTAGCAAAGACTCAAAAGACTGGAAAAACTAAGTAGACAACCGAGTCGACCATCCCTGCGTTGAAGAAGAACAATCTTGGTTTCGTTCTGCACGAAGAAGGATTCACAGGAACTCGCAACTACCAAGTCGAGTTGGAGAGCTACAACATATGTACCATAGGACCAAGCACCGACGATGGAACAACTTATTGTGAGTACCACTGTGCCTCCGGACATTCCACCACAAACTGTCCCACCTTGGGACAAAAACTTGCTATCAAGTTGGTAGCTGGAACACTCAAAGGCGACTTTAGTCTAGCGGATTTCGAGATGGAGGAAAGCACGTAGTAACTTGAGCATTATAAAATATGAACTACGAGGTGGCTTGATCCCTCTAAAGGGTACGTAGGTAGCTTTTCTTTGGAGGAGTTCAGCTGCCCCCTTCCTTAAAAAGGAGGGGAAGTGAGTGCGTATACACATATACTTCCATTCTCTTGAAACACGATATTTCGCAAACTTTTAAGTCGTAACACAACCGACATCTCAATAACATGCTACAGGGATTACAAATATCTTAACAAAACAGACACTCAATCACATCCTTTACGGATTACTCAATGTCTTGACTAAACAGACGAGTCTATCTTTCACCATCGCTGATGGTCACAACGACGATCTTTCATATAACACTCTGCATATTTTACAATAACATCCATCATCGGATAAGCGCGCTATACAAATACTAATGATTCATTCTAGGAGTGGATGTGTTCAAGGAGAAACATATCCGTAAACCAAAATGATCATTCAAAAACCCAACAACATCGTTGGTAAAATGCAGCTGCCAATGCTCATTATAGGAGAGGACGTGTTCAAAGAGGAGCACGTCCGTAAACCTTAATGATCATTCTGAAAACCCAGCAACAAGTTGGTAGAATCGAATGAGTTCATTCGCGGAGCAGACACCTCCGAATCCAAGTGGTCATTCTGAAAACCCAAAGACATCGTTGGTAAAAACAAGTATATGGTCATTCTTGGAGCAGGCGTGTTCAAAGAGCAGCACGTCTATAAACCAAAATGATCACTCCATAAACCCAGCAACATCGTTGGTAAAAATAAACACAAACGCAATTACAGCTTTGCCACTAAAACTCTGCAGTCATAGTTGGAGCATCTAAGAGACGTCTTAGATGTAAACCAAATAACCATCAACTTATTCGTTTCAAACAAAACGAGTACCATTACTCTTCAAGTTCTTATGATCTATCAAAAACAAAACTAACCTTGTTCATAAGAAAGACCAAGAGAAAGAAAATCCGCATTCGTTATCATTATGTAGAAAACCAAAGCAGAGAAAATAACTACCCAACAATCTCGTCGTCGCTCCTCTCTTCAGCAATAACCGTTTTAAGCTTGTCGCCACCAACCGTTGAGGTCTCAGAGAAAGCAATCTCAACTAAAAAACCTCGTCTCAAACTACAAAGCCTAAAACTAATTTTGCGCTCGGCTTGTGAAGATTCAAAAGCTTAGTGCTCGCAACAAGACACAACTGAGATTTTGTTATCGACAACTTATCAACGATAGCTCTGAAAAAATCAATAAATTGACTTCTCGCTAAGAGAAATCATGGGCACTAGTCACTGTGACCTCGGCACCAATGTTTTTCCTCATCAAAATACTGAGACGTCGGCACAACTAGACCAAGAGCTCGACAATCTCGCCTAATCTCTCTCCTCGGCGACAGTTCGAATACGATGAGCGCTCGACCATATCTAAAGCTCACCTAGGCATAAGTCAAGAGAGGTCCCTTCTCGTCATCAACAAATTATGAATAAACCAATCTTCCCGAGATCTCAACCACGTCGGCACGAGTCAGAGGAGAGCTCAAAAAGGATCTCGGTACTGGAAAAAAAAAAATTAGCGTACCGCGATCCTAAGCACGTAGGCGGCAAAAGTCTTCACTACAGAAACGATGACCTCGGCAAAGCTTAACACTTGAAGCCGAGATCACCAAACCCAAATTGAAGCCGAGCTCAACGTTGGCAAAAGTCCCCTCGGCGTTTTCTTTCTAAGTCAGCGTCGGCATCAAAACCTTCTCGGCTAAAATGCACAATTCAACCTCTATAAAGTTTAGTCGTCGGTAAAGAGAAATCAAAATCCAATCTCGATAAACCTCCCTCGAATCGACCTTGGCGACAAAAAAAATTTCACCTTGGCAACATACTAAAAACCACCTCATCGCAACAAATCGGCGACTCACCGCAACCACTACGTCGTCCTTGTTCTTAAGTCAAGTCACAAACTTCGAAGCACCATGAGATTAGCCTCGCTTCAACTCGCCCAAGTTCAGTTCACCTTGGTGGATCTCTCGACTTTGATTCGCCGAATTTAAGAATCATCACCTCGTCACCTCGCACGATACTCTCTCGAAATCACTTCATGTTTCGTCACCAACTCATCACCTCGTCAAAGACAATATATGGCTGTAAATGGGCCTAGAAAGTAGGATTTATGTGGCCCAAAACAGTTTGACTTGACACCTCCTCATGGGATATTTCTCGTCACCTTGTCATACTTCACCTAATCATCCTAATCCCAATTAGAGACCTCGGCACTTGACAAGATCTCAACTCAAACCCAAATCAGCATTAGCTTCAAACCCAAGATCTCCTCGGCATCGACTCGTGCTCAGCGAGAGAGATACATTTATTCTCTCAAGATATGCGAGCTGGCGAAGTAACGTCATTTTTGCCGATGTGGAAAGAAGAGCTCGGCACGGCGCCTTCCTCTTTTTGGATTGAGCCGAATTTTTGTGACAAGGTAGATACTTGAGTAAGATTTCATCCAAAAGAAGTTTTGAGTCATTCTGATGAACGAGGTGAGAGATACATCAATTCTCTCAAGCATGCCGAGCTGACAAAACATTTATTCCAAGGTGAAGATACGAGCTTGGTGCGGCACCTTATTCTTTTTGGGTTGAGCTGAAACCTTGCTGCAAGATAGATAATTGAGTAAGATTTCATCCAAAAAATGTTTTGAGTCATTCTGATGAACGAGGTGAGAGATACATCAATTCTCGCAAGACATGCCGAGCTGAAGAGATAGCCTCATTCATGCCGAGGTGGAGAGAAGAGCTCGGCAAAAAATCTTAAATTTTTTAGATTGAGCTGAATTTTAGTCACAAGGTAGATGCTTGAGTAAGCTTTCATCCAAAGTAATTCTCGAGTCATTCAGACAAACGAGTAGAGAGACACATTGATTCTCTCAAGCTATGCCGAGCTGACGAAATATTCATGCCGAGGTGAAAATACGAGCTCGGCAAGACGCCTTATTCTTTTTTGGATTGAGCTGAATTTTTTGTACAAGATAGATACATCAGTTTTAGCAAGATATGCCGAGCTTGCTATCAAACATAAAAACTCTTGGTGAGGAGTTAAACATTGAGGAAAACATGTAAGCTCAACGAAAACGGCAAACGCAAAAAACAGGAAATGCTTAGCTCAACATTAACGCAATATGTGGGAGCTTGGCAAAAATAAAAATCTCTAAGCAACAAGTCAAGCTACAAAGCACGACTTATCAGAACTTTACTTACGACGGAAAGCTTTTACCAAAAACAAGCTCCGTACATTAACGACACATTTTCTTGAGAACCTCATGTTCACTTATGACTTTTTTAACCTCGGCATCATCAGAACTGATACTACCGAGCTGGGGGGCTAACTGTTGGGGTCAGATCTCACCCTGACTGAGATCATCAAAAAAATGGCTAAGTGTCAGAGGTATGCGTATGCAAGTCTTTGTGGTGACATGCACAACTCTCTGTGGTGACATGCGCAGCTCTCTGCAGACGTGCGCAGCTCTCTGCAGACGTGCGCACCTCTATGCAGACGTGTGCACCTCTATGCAGACGTGTGCACCTCTCTGCAGATGTGCGCAACACTCTGGAAAGACGTCTGTTGTCCTCTGAGATGAGCACTGTCTTCGGGGACGAGCACTGCTAGTCTCTGGGACGAGCACTGTCTTCTGGGATGAGCGCTGCTCGTCTCTGGGACGAGCACTGTCTTCTGGGACGAGGTTTACTTGTCTTTGGGACGACGTCAGCTTGTCTCTGGGACGACGTCTCTTTGGGATGACGCATGCATGTCTCTGGGACGATGTCTCTTTGCGACGACGCCTGCTTGTCTTTGGGACGACGTCTATAGTCATTGCCTCTTTAGGACGATGACTAGAACTTTCCACTAACAGTTAAAGTCAGCTCCTTCATTTCACTACAAAGAACTGGGCCAAGCTTAGGAGGCCCAAATCGAGAAGATAATAGGCTTGATGTCCCACGACGATAAGGATAAGTTGGGCCGACCTTTAACGCATCTAACTCCAGTTGGGCCTAGGTGACTTCTCAGCTCTAGGCCAAGGATGATAACGAGGTCAGAACCCAAAGCGCCGCCGACTACGCAAGAAGGAAATCCTAAAGAATTAGGAAGTCTTCCTTATCTCTTTAGAAATAGACCTAGCCGATTTAAGACTTATATAAATATATCTTGTACGCCTCTTTCAGGGGCATCCGCAATTCAATTCACATACGCTTATACGCAAACAACAATAAAGAACTACTTCCTCTTTTATCTTTGTTTACGTGTTTTCACCTTAGAATTCTCTATTCCTCTTAAAACCCTTGAAAAGTTTATTGTGTAGGTTCTAGCACTCATAGAGGGCTATTAAACTCCTGCAAGGAAGAAGAAACCACTTGAGTATGTGATACTTTTCACCATTTTCTATTAATACAAAAGTAAGTTTATGGGTTCAGTGAACAGTCCTAACCAAACAGACAGATTTTAGGTTTGGACATCTCTGAAGAAATATTGGCAACACTTCCCATCTACGATCGTTGAAGCCAACACGCAGGAAATATAGATTAGTGAATAAAGGTAGTGGTTCCCATCTTGAGTAATCAGAGATCAACTGCAAGAAAAAAAGAGTATCATGCATCAGAGGAAACTTAAGCACTAAAATAGCAATTCAACATATGTTACCTCACAAGTACACGAAGGGATCCACAAAACTTTGACGCTAGAGATCCCGATGAGAAAATTACGTATCATATTCCTCTTTGGTAGATCATTTGGATTGAAATTCTCTCCACAATACAAGCTAAACGCAATACCAATATCACCTTTAACAAGAGAACCCGGACTCTCTATTATGAAACTGCATCGAGTTTGAGATACTCAAGTCTGGGAGCATCAATTACAACTACTACTTCTTTATCAGAAACGTAGTTACAATATTCAAATCTCAATAGAGACTGAGAGCACACTCGTAAAACTTTTAAAGCGTGACTATTCGATACAAATAACCTTTCGAGAATCGGACAACCTGAAATGAGCCTTTCGAAAACCAAATCGTTGGCAAACCCAACCACACTTAGATACAAATCTTTGAGAGAAGGTAAAGAAACAAACTCGACGATGTTTTATAAAGCTCAAAGTGTAAGGAAACCAAGCTCTCACAAATGTAAACCGTTGTGGGTATTTCACTTCACACCCATGAAAAGATTGGTCACAAACATGAAGATGTTGAACTTTCCGCTCGATAACATTGTTGATCCACTGACTGAGATGAACAGCTTCAGGTACATAAGTCCCATCTGTTGGGCATAGATTTGGAGGCCCAAATCTACTTCTTATGTCAAAGCCCATCAGAAGCTGAAGGCCCAATATTTGTTAACTAAACCATAGTGCTTTTCTCATTTAGTTACTTTATGTAACTATAGTTGCATTAAACCTTAGATCATTGTAACTATAAATAGTTGTCACATTACTTGATGTGACAACTCATGAGAGAATACTGAGAGCAGAGCAATACGACCGTTATCTTTGCATACGACCATCATCTTTCGATACGATCATCTCTCGTTAATACGATCATCTCGTTTAATACGAACTCCTTATATTTCTACGATCGTATCTATTTTTACTTAACAGACATCTCGGCCTCTCACAATATACGAACGTACTTTCCCGATCTTGAGATCAACAATTGGCGCGCCAGGTAGGGGGTTATAGAGATAGTCTTATACACCAAAAATGGATCCGATCATTGAACCAGACCTCCCCTCACAAGAGGTCGAATTTGCAACGCCGACCGAAGTAGATACAAATCCGACAACCGTCCAACAGGCTCTCGTCAACGAACAGACAACCATCATCGAATCCCCCAACCTCCAGCGGGGAGCAATCCGAGTCACTGACGAGCAGGCCGACCTGTCTAGGGTGATGAACGCCATCATGAGACGCTTAGACGACCAAGAGCAGCTGACGAGGCAGACCAATTCTCGGCTTGAGGATTTACGACTTTCCCGAGCGGCGACCCGCGACCGAGCTGAGGCCGGCACTAGCCGACCCAATAACGACTCCCCGCAGCTCGGAGCCAGCTCATCGCAGACCATCTTTGACAGGTTGGGACGACAGACGGATGTACTCGATAGACTCGGCCGGTCGACCGACGTGCTCGAAAGGATAGGGCGCCCATCGGACCAGAACCAAGCAGTCGTTCATTCGGACGTATTCGAAAGGTTAAGTCGCCCAGCTGATCAGAACCGACCAGTCGTCCATTCGGACGTATTCGAAAGACTGAACCGCCCAGCTGACCAAATCCGACCAACCGCATCTTCAGACGTTCACGAAAGATTGGGCCTGTCATCTGAACAGAACCGTCCGATCATCTCTTCGGACGTTTTCGAAAGGTTAGGACGACCGTCAAACCAAAACCGACCAGCTGGTCCCGCCCTAGTCAATTCATTAAGCTCGCAACGCTCAAGGCCGACCAGAGCCCGGTCGCAAGAACCAAGGACCGACCGAGATTTCGAAATGGAAGATCTCCGAGCAAGGCTTACCGAAATAACTTCGAAGGTGCACCACGCAATCAGCTCTGCCCCAGAAATCGAACGTGTGCTGGCGGAGACTCAGCAAACTCCCTTCACCGACCGTATCATGGCAACCCTGGTCCGAGACTCCAGTAAACTCCGCATTTCGCACTATACCGGAGACACCGACCCGATGCAACACTTAAGGAAGTTCAACCTAGCGATGGGACGTACCCATTACTCCCCAGAAGAGAAAGATGCGGGTTGCTGCCAACATTTCGTCGAACATCTCTCTGGGCCCGCTCTAGAGTGGTTCGCCCGTCTTCGTCCGCGATCAATCGACAGCTTCCCACAACTGTCCCAAGCCTTCCTCAAGCATTATTCAATGTATCTCGAGGAGGGAATCTCCAACGCCAACCTCTGGTCCCTAGTCCAGAAGGAGGATGAAACGCTGCGGGGATACATGGATAGGTTCAAAGCGGTGCTCTCGAGGGTCACGGTCGGTGACAACTCCGCGATCTCAGCACTAAAGCAAGGATTGTGGTATGAATCTAAGTTCAGGGAGAATCTCATCCTCACCCCACCGACCAGCTTAGAAGACGCGATGCATCGGTCTACGCGATACATCCGTCTCGAAGAGGACAAGACCATTAACACGCAGAAACACTCTCCCGCAAAGCCTCCAGCACAATAGGCAAAACCAAAAGGCGACGGCGAATACCAAGAGCCCCGGCAACACTATGATCAGGAATATAAGAGCAAAAAACTCTTAGTGCACCAGGTCGGAACCGACCAGCCACCTCAGAGGCAGTCGAACAAGTGGATACGGGGGCAGGACTCGAAAGACACTAAACTCTATTGCGATTACCATCAAGTGTTCGGTCACTCTACTACACAATGTCGTGGTCTCAAGGATGCCCTGCTCACCAGCTATCAACCCGGAGAAATAAAAATGGACAGCCCACCCGATCGCGGAGAAAAACGGAAAGGAGGGGAGAGTTCTGGGCAAGGAGAACAGCGGAAGAACAACAACCCCGCCCAACCGTTACCACCGAGAGCAGGTCCGCGAGACGGACCACCGACCTCAAAAAGAAGGGTACTCGTCATTATGGGCGGCCTCCAGCCAGTTCACGCCTCTGTACAATCTCTCAAGAAGTACGAGAAGATGAACCAGGCCGACCAAGACTGTTACGGTCGGGCAGAAGTTGACATGCCGATCATTTTTTCTGAAGCTGATACTAAGGATCTTGCGATGCCTCACAACGACCCCTTAGTCATTGAGCTTAAAGTCGAAGACTGCGATGTCACACGCGTCTTGATCGACACCGGGAGCGCGGTGGATATCATTTTTAAGGATACACTCAAACGAATGGACATACCAGACGGCATGATTAAACCAAGCGTTAGGCCCTTGGTCGGTTTCGAAGGAATCACCACGATGACCGTAGGAACGATCAAGCTAAGGGTATACGCTGGAGGCCTGATCAGGGATGTCAAGTTCCTGGTCGTAGATAAACCGGCGGTATACAATATTATCGTGGGAACCCCTTGGTTATTCTCTCTGAGAGCAATCGCCTCCACCTACCATCAATGTGTCAAATTCCCGACCCCGACTGGGGTTCACGCTATAAGAGGAGATCAGAAGGCAGCTCGAACCTGTTTCATCACCGGGCAAAAACTGCAGAAGTTTAACCTACACATAAGTAATCCGGAAGAGCCGAACGCAACCGAGCCGAGGCAAGAACTTGCAACCCCGGTGAACATCGATCCGCAGCACCCCGAGCGATGCGTCAACATCGGCACCGAGCTTTCCGAATCAATCAAGACAGACTTAACCGAATTTCTGAACGAGAATGTCGCAACGTTCGCATGGTCGATAGAAGATATGAAGGGCATCAACCCGGCCATCACGAGCCATGAGCTTCACGTTGATCCCACCTACAAACCCATAAAGCAGAAACGGAGAAAGCTCGGTTACGAGAGAGCCCGCGCTGTCAATGAGGAAGTCACCAAACTGCTCGAAGCCGGATCGATTACAGAAGTTCAATACCCCGAATGGCTGGCCAATCCGGTCGTAGTTAAAAAGAAGAACGGCAAATGGCGCGTCTGCATCGATTTTACAGATCTGAACAAAGCATGTCCAAAAGACAGCTTTCCCTTGCCCCACATCGATCGCGTGGTAGAAGCCACGACCGGGAATGAGTTATTATCATTCATGGATGCTTTTTCCGGATACAACCAGATCGCAATGCACCCCGACGATCGCGAGAAAACGTCTTTCATAACCGACCGAGGAACACTTTGCTATCGAGTCATGCCTTTCGGATTGAAAAACGCCGGAGCAACCTACCAGAGACTGGTGAACATGATGTTTGCCGACCAACTGGGAGATACGATGGAAGTATACATAGACGATATGCTGGTTAAGTCTCAAAACGCCACCGACCATGTCGGACACCTTCGAGACTGCTTCAAAATTCTCAACGAGTACGGGATGAAGCTTAACCCGACCAAGTGCACGTTCGGGGTAACCTCAGGCGAGTTCCTTGGTTACATTGTTACACAGAGGGGCATAGAAGCAAATCCAAAGCAGATCACCGCAATCATCGATCTACCGTCTCCGAAGAACAAAAGAGAGGTACAGCGGCTGACCGGCAGAATAGCGGCGCTCAACCACTTCATATCTCGATCCACCGATCGTAGCCTCCCTTTCTACCAGCTCCTCCGCGGGAACAAAGCATTCGTTTGGGATGACAAGTGCGAAGCAGCTTTCAATGAGTTGAAGGCGTATCTAACAACGCCTCCAGTTTTGACGAAACCCGAGCACGGCGAAACACTATATCTCTACGTCTCCGTCACGAACGCGGCAGTAAGCGGCGTCTTAGTTCGAGAGGATCGGGGAGACCAGAAACCCATCTTCTACGTCAGCAAGTCGCTCGACGGAGCAGAAAGTCGGTATCCGACCCTAGAAAAATTGGCCTTTGCTATCGTTGTTGCTGCTCGAAAACTCCGTCCTTACTTTCAGTCACATACGATCGCTGTAATGTCCGCCCAGCCGCTACGAACAATCCTCCACAGTCCTAGTCAGTCAGGCCGCATGGCAAAATGGGCGGTCGAGCTCAGCGAATACGACATCGAATACCGTAACCGCACGAACACCAAGTCGCAAGCCTTGGCTGATTTCTTGATCGAGCTACCCCCGGAAGCCATATTGATCACACCGACCAGCCAAGACTGGAGCCTTTACATCGATGGGTCGGCATCCCGACACGGTTGTGGAGCAGGGATACGTTTGATTTCCCCGACCAATGAAATACTCGAACAGTGCTTCCGACTCGAGTTCAAAGCCACCAACAACGAAGCAGAGTGGGAAGCCCTCATCGCCGGGCTCCGCCTGGCCAAAGAGGTCGGGGTTAAACGAGTACACGCGTACAGCGACTCCCAGCTCGTCGTTAATCAATTGAATCACGAGTACGACGCGCGAGACGAGCGCATGAACGCTTACTTAAAACTCACCGAAGCTTTAATCCTCTCCAATTTCGACAGCTTCGTTATCACTAACATCCCTCGATCTGAAAACTTCGCCGCTGACGCCCTGGCCTCATTAGCAACAAGTTCGGACTCCGACCTAAAACGAATCATACCAGTCGAGATCATCCCCGACCCGAGCATCGATTTACCGTGCGGCGCCAGCCGGATGAACGTCATCATAAACGATAGCGCAGTTGGCGGCATAGAGGACGATCCCGATCGAATCGACCAAGTCGACCAGGATGTCCAAAACGACCATACCGACAGCACCGACCATCCCGATCAGACCGATCAGATAGACTGGCGGAACGAAATTTCTAACTATATCAAGGATGGTAAAGTCCCAGAGGACAAGTGGGCAGCACGTCGGCTTAAATCAAAGAGTGCGCATTACGTAGTAATGGGAGGAAAGCTCTACAAATGGAGTGCAGCGGGAGTTCTACTTCAGTGTGTCAACGGCGATACGATCAGCGCCATTATGACCGAAACGCATGAAGGCGAAGGTGGCAATCACTCTGGTGGATGAACTCTCGCAATGAAAATCAAGAAGCTCGGTTTCTATTGGCCGACCATGCTCACCGACTGTGCAGACTACGCCCGTCGTTGCGAAAAGTGCCAGCGTCATGGTCCAATGATCAACTCCCCAACTGAGCCTCTGACGACCGCAACATCTGCCTACCCGTTCATGAGATGGGCGATGGATATCTTCGGTCCACTCCCGCGGTCCAAACAAAAGCGGTACGTGATCGTAGTCACCGACTATTTCACGAAGTGGGTCGAAGCGGAATCCTTCGCAAAGATTAAGGCCGACAATGTCCAAGATTTCGTCTGGAAATTCGTCATCTGTCGCCATGCATTGCCCTACGAAATTATTGCTGACAACGGGTCGCAATTTATTTCCAAGACCTTCGAAGATTTCTGCGCAAAGTGGAAAATCCGTCTTAGCAAGTCGACACCGCGTTTCCCACAAGGAAACGGACAGGCAGAGGCGACGAACAAGGCTATCATCTCCGAACTAAAAAAACGTCTCGATGAAAAGAAAGGGATCTGGGCTGACGAACTAGATGGCGTACTATGGTCGCTCCGAACGACACCGCGCCAATCAACCAAGCGCACCCCCTTCTCCTTGGCCTACGGAATCGAAGCGATGGCCCCAGCTGAAGTCAGCGTCAACAGTCTACGACGCGAGATTATGACAACGGACCCAGACCTCAACGACAGAATGCTCGTAGATAATTTGGACCACATCGAAGAAGAGCGCGGTCAGGCTCTCATCCGCATACAAAATTACCAGCCGATAGCCGCACGATACTACAACAAGCACGTTCGTAGCAGAAGTTTCACCGTCGGCGACCTCGTCCTCAGGAAGGTGTACGAAAACACAGCTGAGTACAAGGCAGGGAAACTAGGCGCCCACTGGGAAGGACCATACCAGGTTTCTAAAGTCGTTCGCCCCGGCGTATACGAACTAATGACCATGGATGGAACAATGATTCCGCGGTCGTGGAACGCGATGTCCTTAAAACGATACTATTACAATCCACTTCCAATCAACGAAGTACAACCCCGACCACGAGTCTGCTAACCACCAAAGTCACCACGATCGGCTATGTCATACGATCGTCGCTTTACATGATAACCACTTGGTTAAAAAAAAAAAAACAAAAAAAAAAAAAAACAAAAAAAAAAACAAAAAAAAAAACCCGATCGTAGTCTTACCCCAGACTACGATCGTCTCAATCACGAACTACGATCGGCTTGATCCCTCATCTGGGTACGTAGGCAGCCTCATTGAAGATCCAGCTCCAAAAAAAAAAAAAAAAAAAAAAAAAAAACCGATCGTAGTCTTACCCCAGACTACGATCGTCTCAATCACGAACTACGATCGGCTTGATCCCTCATCTGGGTACGTAGGCAGCCTCATTGAAGGTCCAGCTCCCTCCACAAAAAAAAAAAAAAAAAAAAAAAAAAACCGTTCGTAGTCTTACCCCAGACTACGATCGTCTCAATCACGAACTACGATCGGCTTGATCCCTCATCTGGGTACGTAGGCAGCCTCATTGAAGGTCCAGCTCCCACAAAAAAAAAAAAAAAAAAAAAAAAAAAAAAAAACGATCGGCATTTCTCCTCACTTGGGTATTTAAGAGGCCTCGTTCCCTACGTTCGATGCCCTGGCCAGGCATCTGACAAACAAATACGCGTTCGCTTCCAACGCAGTAGGAAAACCTACAACCGTAGTCTGGAAACCACGAATTCCTGACCGGTAAAACCTATCAGCCAGGCCCCGACCTGCACCGAATCCAAAGAACGTGTAAGTACAATAAGCCGACAACGACTCGCACACTTAACCACGAGACGGATTCCGTCTTAAGCCTGGTCCCGACCAGCAGACAAATTAGCCTGGTCCTCCATCGCGCAAACCGACCAGAGCCCCTCAAAGCAAAAACTGGATGAAAACTCAAAATTCAAAAAGGAGAAATTACGTTTTCATAAATTGAAGAAAAACCCGACCATCAGGGGTCGGGGAACAGTACATACACGCTCGTCACGAGCAACAACAAAAAAAAAGGAGAAAAGAAAAGAGTACATATCACATCCACTAAACTCTCGGCTACATCAGTCCGACCAAAAACACATTAAAAGTTGACGACATCAACATCATCAATTCCAGGAACCTCAGGAGTCACGACCAGGTCTCCAGCAGGATCGGCAGCCATAGAAGGTCCCTCAGCAGGCTTGGTCGAAGCAGCTCCAGCAACCTCCGGAGGATGCTCCACGCTCTTCGCACGATCATCGACCCCCAAGGAACCCTCGTCCTCGTCGGTCTCAGACACATGAGAGGATCCAGAATCGTTCCTCCCACCGACCCTAAGAATGACTCGAGAGGACCGCGGATCGACTTCACCATCACCTCGAACTTCCTCTTCGCCAGAAGAATCCCACTCCTCACCGAGGCCATATCGACCAATCCTGTTCTGGGTGTCCACGGGAAAGACGAGCTCCTCGCCTGGGATCCAGCTAGCACGGTCGGGGAAAGTGAAATCTTCATCAGATATCTTCTCAACGTTGTGAGCAGCAGCCATCTTAAGGTACTTCTCCAGGTCTTCCTGCAACCTCTCCACCGCGCCCTCAGGAGCCGACCCTTGCTCCTCATAGAACGAGAGGAAGGCTTTGATCTGACCGACCGTCGACGATATTTGATTCATCTTTTTGGAATCAGCAATATGACGACGTATCTTCTCAAATTTAGCTTCGACCTTCTCCCGAAGCTCGGTACCGACCTTATCGATCGCATACTCCCCGAAGTTTGCGGCTGTGTCGCTACGCGAAACTCTCAGGCGTTTCATCTACGACTTGGCTAGCTGGTAGATGGATTGATTTTTCCCCATCATGCTCTGGACCTCGTCCTCCCACTTTGCCGCCTCCACCTTCAGCTCTTCATTTTGTTGCTCCAACGCCAAAATACGACCAACCTTCTCTTCGGCAGCAATGGTCATATTTTTCATCCTTAACTTAAGGACCCTGTTCTCCATGATGAGCTCATGATTCTTCTGCAACATCCCCTCGTATCTAGTCCTCATGAAGTTGACGTTGCTCACCATCTAGCAATATACGACCATCAGTATCTTCGCCAAAAAAAAAAAAAAAAAAAAAAAAGCACTTACCCTGGTCATGTCGACGGAAAAGGCCAAAAACTCATCGCGCTCGACCATTTCGTCGGACTCAGGAACAGGCCCCCTGGGATGACCCTGAATACAGCGCACGTATTCCCCACATGCTACAGGGTCCTCAAGAATGTGGCGGCCCCGACCAGCGAACCGGAGATTGAAGTCATAATCGTCCCCAAACGACAAGGTCGCACCGACCGCCGTTTGATCACCGACCCGTTCCTCTGCATCTCGTTCCTCGAAATTAGGACGCTCGACGTTCGCAATTTCGGAAACGACCATGCCTTTATCTTTACCCTTCTCCTTTCTGCTCTTTTTCGGATCAGACTCAGAGCGCCTCCGATCGTCCTCGCGGTCTTTCCTCTTCTCCGACCGCCTCGGTTCAGAACCACCGATCGCTTTCGAACCCTCAACGGGCCTCATCGGGGCAGAAGCACCAACCTTCTTCGAAGAATCGTCGATCACGATCCCCTTCTCTTTCCTTCTCACAGCAGAGGATGCAGCAACCTTGGCCGACCCCGAACCTACGTTATAAACTACAACGTCCAAGTCCTCAAGCCCCATGCTTCCTGCTTCTGAACTCTGTTTTTTTGGACTGTCTTTTCTTTCTGTCCTTCAGAGGCCGGTGAGTATACGGCCCGATCTTCGCAAGAGGTATGGTAAAGTCACCTGAAATACAATGTAATCAAATCAGGAATCTACGATCGCTGAAATAAGAAACAGTCAAACACACCGACCGCAAACTGACCTGTTGTAACGCGACGCCAACAACGTCTGATCCTCTGTTCGATAAAATCTCCCCACTTCTGTTGGCCCAATTTCTTCAACTCATCAATCAGGGAGAGCGCGCCTTTGGGAACTGGTTCGAGCACTTGGAGTTTCCTACCTACAAAACAAAAGATAGATTAACTATCAGCTAAGACTGGAGGTCGGATATAAAGAAGTAAAGCATACCAATCCTAGAACTCCATCCGGCATGAATCACACCGGTGAAATCTCCGATCGCGTATTTATTGATCCTCACGAAGAAATATTTGTTCTTCCAACGCTCGATTCTACTGCTAACCCCGGTCAAAATCATACATCCCGACCTCATTGAGGCATAAAAACGACCACAATCCCCGGACTTCGCGATCCCTACCATCTCTTCGAGCTGAGCTCGATTCACCGACCGTCCTAATTCAGCAGCCATAGTCAGAATCGCGCAGATGTTGCGATATGAGGCGCAGGTGAGTTGAGAAGGTGCAACGCGTCGAGCCTCGCAATATTCGAGCGCAAGCTTAGGCATCGGAAACCACATCCCTCCGTGATTGAAGTAGCATTCGTACAGGCACATGAAACCTTCAGGAGGAGACCAGGGACGCTCATGAGGACGAGGGATTCTGATATCAACGCCCGACCAGTCATCATCTCCCCGAATCCTCTCGATGGTTTCGTAGGAACTGGAGGACGCGATATCATCACTGCTTCCGGGGAAGAGGTCGCGTGACAGCCCCGGGGCTCGAGGAATACGTGCCGGTAACGCATGATCGATGGATTCTTCACCACCAACTGCCTCTTCGACAAATCCAACCAAAGCTTGCTCTTCGAGCTCCAGATCTTCGCTCTCTTCGATCGATAGATTGCGAATGATGTTCCAGCGTTCGGCGTCCAGACCATCAGCACTCTCAATGGCCGCACACTGATTGTCCTTTACTTGGTCCGCATGAACCGGTCTAGAAGACGATGCACCCCCTTTATCTGACAACCGCATCTGGTGAGATTGATCGATCGCGAGTGAGACTTCCAAATCTTCAGAGCTAGAACCGGAGTTTGAATTCGAAGAAACTATGACCGGAGACTTCATTTTGTGGTGATCGGGATCAGGCGACGAAAATATACGATCGTATAAATGAACGAAAATGCGATCGACTAAAAGTACGAAGCGAACAACGAAAATACGATCGACTAAAAAGTACGGAACGAACCAAGAAAATACGATCGACTAAAAGCACAGTTAAAGCTAAGAAAAATACGAGCGGGGTTGAGAGAGAGTACCTTCAGAGGAAGCTGCAGAGAGAAAAATGGGAAAAATGGAGGAGGAGATCTCGTTTTTATAAGAGCAGGAAGTCGAAAAGCGCTCGGCTCAAAACCCTAGGCACCTCAGCAATCGACCACTCAGAGGTCGACATCGAAGATGGGCTTCTTAAACGTCATGGGCCAAGCTCAGCCCGACCTGCAAAATTCAGCCCAGTTAATTTTCAGGCTTTGGGAGGGGGCCTACTGTTGGGCATAGATTTGGAGGCCCAAATCTACTTCTTATGTCAAAGCCCATCAGAAGCTGAAGGCCCAATATTTGTTAACTAAACCATAGTGTTTTTCTCATTTAATTACTTTATGTAACTATAGTTGCATTAAACCTTAGATCATTGTAACTATAAATAGTTGTCACATTACTTGATGTGACAACTCATGAGAGAATACTGAGAGCAGAGCAATACGACCGTTATCTTTGCATACGACCATCATCTTTCGATACGATCATCTCTCGTTAATACGATCATCTCGTTTAATACGAACTCCTTATATTTCTACGATCGTATCTATTTTTACTTAACAGACATCTCGGCCTCTCACAATATACGAACGTACTTTCCCGATCTTGAGATCAACACCATCTTCCAACTCCAACATGAATTTTTGTATGGACGAGACACTGTTAAAACCCAAAAACTCATCCACAAAACTCACAAAGTCTTGATAATCCGTAAAATCACTTCCATACTTTAAATCCAATCCATGTACCAATTTCCAAAGATTTCTCCAACTCCTTGATAACACACTAGTCTTAATCACATCTTTCATCGGAAGTTTCAAGAGAACCTCAAATAGCAAAGATTCTAGCAAATTTCCCAGCCTATCTACTTCTCCTGTTTTAGTAATCATGGAACGTTGCTCTCCGTTTTCATCCATGATCACTAACTACCAAAAACAATCGAAACGAAACGATTAAAATCGAGCTTAGATCATCAAATCGTTCAAATCTCTACTGAAGAAGGACGATTGAGAAAGTTAACTCTTCGTCGGACATTTTCCCACTCTACTGGCTGATTAAGACTTTTAATTTACAACCCAGTCCCCATTACAATATATAATTACGATTACTGCCATGTTTTAATAAGCCCAATATTCGAATTCATTATTGGGCCTAGGCTCGCGTGCTTTACTTACCTGGACCAGGAGAAAACCGTTACCAGAAATAAACCAAACCGAAATTCGTTTGTAAAACTGATTGCTTCTGTTAATTCAAAAACCAAAACCGAATTCAAAAATCAAAATTTAGTAAATGAGGATACACATACTCAATTATATAGTAAAATATTTAGGATACACATACTCAATTTATCTAGTATACTAGATGCGAATATACATACTCAATTATGGTAAAATATTTGTGTATTTGGCTAATTTAATATGAACTTATCTTTTGGCTACTTTGTATATACATGGAAAACGCCTTAACTAAAATCAAACTTGTAAATTAAAAGTGGATACGTTTTGAATGATGTAAAACGTGGATGCATTTTTTGTGGTCAATTTTTTATTTTATTTATTAATGAAAGTACCATTGTTAGAGAGAAATGAGAGAACATTTTTTTATAAATACAAGAGCTTGTAAATTAACCATCTAAACATGTAATCTTTGAAAAACTTTTGTGTTTAGCAATGGAATCTCTAGTACGTGTTTTTGCTCTTTCATTTTTGTATGTGACAGCTACGTCGTCACATTTCTTTTCTCATGATTTTGAAGGTAGTAATAGACTAAACGATACCAACAGTAAGATAGTAAAAACTATTGTGGTGGATCAAACTGGTCATGGTGATTTCAAAACCATACAATCAGCCATCGACTCAGTTCCCTACGGTAACGACCATTGGATCCAAATCATTATCAGGAAAGGAATCTACAAGTAAGTATGATCATAGAATTTCATTAGACGTGTTTATATGCATAGATAAATATATGTGTACTGCTTGTTTGTTGATGCAGCGAACAGGTAATAATTCCGATTACAAAGCCAAAGATACAAATGGCAGCGCATAAAGCATCAGAAACGATAATCCAGTATAACCATGCGGGAGACTCCATTGCGAGTGCTACTTTCAGATCGTTAGCCGAATTCTTCGTCGCTATCAATTTAACATTTAAGGTTAGCTACAATGTGCATCTAGCAAGTATAGATAATATTTGTACTTCAATCTAACAAGTATATAATTTTGAATGTAGAATACTTATAATAAGGAGAAGCCTGTAACACGGCACAGTGAGATAAAAGTAGCTCCAGCGATTGTATTAGGAGCAGACAAGGCAGCATTCTTCGGTTGCCAATTTGTGAGTGTCCAAGACACAGTCGGTGACTTGGTTGGCCGCCACTACTTCCAACAGTGTAAAATCACAGGAGCAATAGATTTCATTTGGGGAAAAGGCCAATCTATATACCAAGTAATACCATTTTTCTCTCATATGTATAAGTAATCAATGTAAACACTAAATTACTTGTGTGTGTATGCAGAGTTGCGTGATAAACGTTTTGGGAGTGACAACATTAAATGAGGATGCAGGACCAATCGCGGGTGTCATAACAGCTCAGGGAAGAGAGAGCGAGCAGGACACAAGTGGGTTTGTGTTCAATGGATGCACCATTATCGGAGTTGGTAAGGCATTCCTCGGAAGAGCTTATCGAGGCTACTCGAGAGTTCTCTTTTGCTATACAAACATGGATAATGTTATTGTCCCTCAAGGCTGGGATGCTTGGGCATATCCAAGACAAGTGTAAGTATAAACCTCCTCTCTTTTGCATGATTCTCCAAACTATCGCAAATTCAACACGAGTGTTGACACTTTCGGAATTGACAAATCAGGAACCAAATCACGTATGTGGAGGTAAACTGTAGCGGTCCGGGAGCCAGAAAGGAAGGAAGAGCGGCTTGGGAGAAGACTCTGCCGAGTAAAGATATATCTTACTTTACAAACCGTAATACTTTTTTAGACAAAGATGGTTGGTTGAGAACTCTTCCTCCTCATCCACTCTTCTTGTATTCATCATCTTCTTACTCAGATGACAATATATTTGGTTGAACGAAAACATGTTTGTTTGTAAGAACCTTTTACTAACCAAGAATCAATACATTTATAATAGAGTATGGTACATGCTTAGCTACTCAGAAAACACATAGATTTTCACTATAACTGTGAGGTTGTAAACCCAATTCTACGCCACAAACAAGTGAATCATTTTCGGGCATGTCCAATACTAGCTGATGTAGGAAAATGTGTTGGAAATGACAAGTGTTTCTAGGCCTTCTCCCTCATTTTGGCTCTGGCAAATACAACTCCAGCCACAAGACCTGCATACCAAACAAGTCTCTCTACGGTTAATACACAGCACGAGGGATACTTACCAAATGAGATATTTGGCAATGGAACCAAGATAATGCTTACCAAATAGTATGCTTGCTGAATTCTGCAAACTGGTAGGTACATTGAAAAGAACAATCCCCGCAATAGACAGAGGTATCTTGTTTAGCGATCCCACCAAGCTGTGAAATTGCATAAAACAAAATATGTCTCAACGAACAGAAGCAAGAAGAAAGATTGAAATTGCAATTTACTGTCTAGTTTCTTGCCTGTATGTTGTAGCTCCGGTTTGGTGAAGAAACCACATTGAAGTGAAGCTAATGGCAAGACCTAGAAGCCCACTGAGTGTCATGACCATCCAGAAACCTGGCAATCGCAGAAGTGGCCTGCACAAAACATAATAAGCCTTTGTTTTTTCAGATAACAGAAACTATTTCCTATTAGCAGGAAAAGACAAGAAGTAACTCACGTTGTATACAAATAATCCATCTCGTTAAAAGCAAAAGAAAGAATAAGGCCAAGTGGTAATGAAAGTGTGTTATTAAGCAAGACCATAGAGAACTCGTTCAAGTTTCCAGATTGAGTGACTTGCTTGGCCGTATCCATTGTCCTTCTCAATGTTAGCTGAAAAGCAACAAAACATAAGTAAATCATACATACATACTAGCTGACTTTGGCCTGTACACATTAGCTTATCGAAGAATAACTGGTACACATAGATTTCAAGGGGAATAGTCTAGCTAACAAGCCAATATTTTGTAGGAATTGGTTTACATGGACAGGATTGGAGGACATGAATTAATGAGAACCCAACACTCTTTCAGATGTGGAAATTGTATGAAAACCTGGTGAGAAGTTGATGATGTAAATTTGCATTATTTGCCTTGAGTCTTCTCTCTTACATGTTATTCTATCTATATCACCGAGTGGGACTACTAATAATAACAGCTCATTTCAAGCTACAGAACATGCTATAAGAGTATAAACCAAAATAACAGAGTGCCAGCAGATTTTATTGCAACTCATGAGGATCTTCAAATGAGATCAAGCAAGGAATATATGATCAAGCAAGGAGCCATTTAGGTTCATAACTTAGTCTGAAACAAAAAGCCTGTACTGGTTGACGTGAAAACATGATTTCATGTGCTCTCCTTTCCAAATTTGTCTTTACGGTTTGAAATGACTCTAATAGATAATGTGATAAAAGCGCACAAGAACAAAAGCTTACTCACAGAGTACGATGCAGTTAAGAAGCAATTGGCAATTTGCCAAGCATATCCAACCGCATTGAAAGATAGATCTGTTATCCCTCCAGATACTGCAGAAACGATCTGCATCGAGAAGGGGAAAGGTTATCATTAGACTATATCACACAGAATATATTACTAATAACAATGAGTGGCCATAAAGAAAACTGGTGCTCACAGGCTAAGTGGAATGCGAAGGCTTTGTCACTAGGATAAGAGTAAGCTCACAAATGATGGTCATTTATCAATAAGAAAATATGCTTCCTACTTTCTAGGTAAAGGTGGATGATCAAACTTTATGTAGAAGTGCTTTGGGGAAAAAGGGAATGAGAGAATGTTTTGAATAAGAAAATCCAGGTATTATAATTGTTGTTGGATCATCTTTCACAATTTCTAATGAAAATCTTTTCTATATGCAGCTCAAAAAGGGTCCTTGGGAACAGTTTTCACAGGCTAATTTACAGATTCAGTTTAGAATATTTTATACAAGTGGGCAAACGTACCATTAAGAAGAGAGCAAGCCACACTCTGTTGTCATGTTGCTTGTTGAATAGATACATCTCACCAACTGCTGTTATTACATTAGTGACATTCTTCAGGACAGTGACCATTGCTACGTTGATGTATTTCAAACTGTCAAAGAAAAAAATAGACAATCAAGTTAAATCGGTATGTCAAATGCTGTCCTAAAGATACAAAATATAGTAACCATACTGTGGCGTAAATAAGTTGGTAGCACTATCTACCAACTGTATGGGTTATTCAAACCTCATTTGCTGTTAAGTGTGACTCTATATCGAAAAAAAGTTACTACATGATGATGAAATTTTAGAAAGAAATGCAAATAAAGGGGTAAAACTCATTCTTACCTAAACATGCTTGTGATAAGCATGCCAACGAATATCACGTTCACCGGAAACCAGACCTTTATCAGTCTCCAGGTCAGTGGTTCTGTTGTTATTAGACCCATTAAGCTCAAAATCACCACAATTATCACTGAGACAAAATTCTGCACAATCACAGACGGGTAAGAATATGAAAAATAACTACCGCAGACACATAATTGAAAAATCAAGTTTTGTCCTGCTAGGGAAAAGGCACACGAACGTACCTGGTATAACATTAAAAATATCCCAGCATTGAAGTTGTAGCTGGAAAGAACAAACTTGTTCACCAGTATCATGCTGCATGATGAAATGCAATAAGCTAAACCCGATAACAAAGCCTGATTAGGTATCTTTCGTAGAATTGGCTTATCTCCAGATTTTCGTGTCTTCCCGTCTTCCAAATCTACTCCATCATTTTCGTAGGATTTCATTCCCATATTTCTCAGAATAAACGTCTCCGCGATAGTCACCAAAATTTCTAGACATCCACAGGAAAAAATAAGGCACATTTCCAAGATAAATTTGCTTGAAACAACTTCAAATAGATCCATCATTCATAATAATACAAAAAATTCAGCTCAAAGAGTTGCAATATTTTGTTCATTTACCAAAATATCATAAGCCTAAAGACAGTTTAAGTGGGAAAGACTAATTTGTCTACTTCAGTTCCCTTTGGAAGGGCGAACAACAATTTTTCCATTGCTAAACTTGTAAATCACTGAGAAAAATTGAAGTAAAGTAGTTTAGGAAGTAAACCTGCTGACTTTTCGGCTTTTTAACAAATAGGAGGCTTTATTAAAAAGTCCGTCTTCATGAACGTTAATGCGCCAATCTCCAGTGTGGTGAAACAACTAGTAATAAACTTAAGATGAGGTCTGTCAACAGTTCAACCCCAAATTGCAGAATCCTTGAGTGAAGAAGATGACAGTTAGTGTCAATTTAAAACTTAGAGATCAAAAAGGACAAAGACTTTGGACATCCAATTCAAGTTCCTTAAAACTAGAAGCAATTGATAAGACTTGAAAGAAACAGTTGGACCAAAAGATAAGATTTCGACACTGAATTCAACGAGTAGATATTTATGTAAGTTATCACATTAGAAACTGGACAAGGATGCTATTTCTGGATTTCTCACACAGAACCTGAAAAAAAATAACAACTCTTTCGCAGTATATTCAAGCAAGTCAACGTTTTCAAACTTAGGATAAACTATCAAGTCCAAATCAAAAACTTGTCAAAGAAAACACAACACAACTCAATCAACATACTACAATTGGATTGCTCACAACAAAACCAGCAAATAAAGAAATTACCTTGAACTTGAGCTTCGGTTACACTATAACTCCCTTGATTAAGCGAGTCAGCTAGTTGAAATTAGGCGTTGACAAGGAAATTGAAGAGAAAAACGAAAACCCAGTTACGTTTTGGTCGAATCGATTATTTATCTCATCATCTTCAAGGCTTTGTCTTTGAGAGTCTCGATCTGGTCTAAGTCAGATATGCTAACTTGCGCCAACTCTTCAAAATCACTAGTTTCTGCACATGTTAGCATAAGACGACTGAGATTCGATCGAGAGACCTATGATGGATGATAGTTGGTAAAATACAAAAAGGAGAGGACAAACGAATAACTCACGATTTCGAGTTTCGCTTTTATCTTCTTCTTCTTCTTGCAGTTGTATTTCAAAGAATGGAGACAGACAATGAGGTTATAAATCACATCACTACACACGATTTGTGTTTTATTACCGAACATACTTTTGTCGTACATTTTTGTTAGACTTTCTATTCTAATTGGAATTTTTTTCCCTATGTATTTTGTTTTCTTATATTTAAAGATTAAATTTTTCTATATTTGCTCAAGATGTTTACTTGGATTATAATTGCTAAAATAATTTCCATGCTTCTGTAATTCTGTTTGTGGTTATTACAATCGGAAAAACTATGTATATTGAGTACCAGTAATGTATACTATAGACTATAGTTCCTAATAAAAAGCTCTTCAAAATACGAATTTTTAGAGTGGGAATAAACCATATTTTGTCAACATTCTTCTCTACTTTTTCTATTAGTACTTAGTGCCCTTCAATCGCCTAAGAAACGGTGAGCTCGCAACTCTCACCAACCCATTCTCTCTTAGTGTTATGAGTCTTATAGCATCCACATTTCGGTATTCGGCACATTTTTGATCATTCAAATTTCAACTAGTAATTTGGGTGTTCACATTAGATTGTTAGAAAAACTTGTCCACGCTTTTAAGAGACCACAACATTACAACACAATAATATTATTATCTAACATTTAAGTATAACTAGTTCTTAATCCTGAGAGTCTCTACAACTCAATACAATTTTTGTAGCAGGAGATTAATACCAAAGCATAATTTAAACCAACTCCAATTCAATGGACTTTCTGCATCATAACCTCTTGTTTTGAATGGTCTCTTTCTCTATGCGTTATTCATCTGCTGCTTTGAAACATTTATTCAAGCTTAATTAGCAGATGAAATGGAAGCATCACAATGATCCAATTAAGCTAAATACTTAACACACATGATGAGGAAACACAAAAATAGAGTCTATTTAACTATGGAGAACTCTTGACTTTAATCTTTTTTTTACAACCGACCAAACTCAAGACAACTGCATTCAAACAATTGCCATTTGCTTTTCAACCAGCTCCAAGGCATTCTCAGGAGCCTCGATCCAAATGTTCTCAGAAGAGTGCAGTTTTTCCCAATCAAGATTATGTGCACACGGATGGTAGCTGCCTTCATCAAACGAATATGTCACGCAACGCGTCTCATTGTAACATATTTTAGGGAAGTAGATACTATTCCTTGACATCCTCTCGGGGACATAAGTTCTCGATTCACACGACCTAGTACTCACAAAAATCGTTAAACTACCAAGATTTTCCTTCTTCTCCCAAATACCTTGTGTAAGATCGAGTTGAAACACCAAAGGATCCTCGTTTCCATATGTGCATATGAGCAATATATCACCTTTATAACCGACAAAGAACTTTCCTTCATACCAACTCTCATCATCTATGTAATCGGAGCATCTAGGTGGCAGAACATCGAGGACGTTCCATGTCCGCAAAGATGGATCAAAAACCACAAGGCACTTCCTTAGGTTGAGACAATAAAACAAACCATTCGAGAAGACAACGTAATTATGTTTAGCGTCAAGAAACTGAGACCCGACCTGCGTTGAAGTCCACGCTGTTTCACCGGGACTCCAAGTCCGGATGGTGACATGGCCCGGATCATAATCCTTGATAGTGAACACAACACAATTGCTTGTCGTCGGAGCACAAGAGAATCCCACTAACTGGTAACCATACCACAACTCAAGATAAGGCAAGACCACAAGATCCGTTGTAAATGGATTGAACAAGACAAAGTCAGATGAAATGTTTTTGCTCATAAGAAGCCATCCATCTCTAGAGTAACGGACAATGTAGCCAACTAATGATTTAGGCAACTCCATTATATGTTTCTTGAAGCTTGATGGATTGTAAAACTCATAAGAGTCTCCGGATTTAAGGAAGTTGATTAGCCAAGGAGGCTTGTCTATGACCCTAACCGAAACTGCGGCTTCGTACCAGGATTTGCATACAACAGAAGCTCTTACGTTATCTTTGGTTTCGAGATAAGCCATTACTGAGCTGAGAAGCTCTAAAGGAAGCTCTCTCCAAATTTGATTCTCAGTCTTTTCTTTCGTACTCTCCATGGTGTTATTCATGCTCATGTTTGGATCTGAGATAAGAAAATGAGGCAAAATTTACCATTTTGATTGATATGAAGTTATGTTATTCATATTTCCACTAACTTGTTGCAATCATAACACTATCCATTGACAAGATCCAACTCTGAATATAATCAGATTAAGAAAAAAACTAAAACTCTGATTGAGTCATTGAAATTCAAGATTTACTTTTGGGCATCAAATACGAAACTGGGTTTTTCAGATTGTAGCCGAGGATCTATGATTACATAAAGATCTCTTTCTTTCTTTTTGCGAGATCAGATACAAGATATGATATAATCAATACATGAAAGGATAGAGAGGAGAGCGAAAGAAAACTTACAAAGAGAATTGCATCTGTGAAACGATATGTCAGCAAGTACCAACACGGCGCTAAATGCCTAGCATTCTTGACCATACGATTTTGACAATGTTATAAAAGAAAAAAGGATAATTAGGGTGAAGGAAAATTTAAGAATTTGTGAAAGATTTATAATCTTGAAAATTGTAAATACTCGAAGAAAAGAGAACAAGAGAGATTATTATCGATGTTTATGAAGCTCTCAAAAACTGATACAAAGTGAACATCTTCGACGTTCTTTATATAGAAGTTCAACTGATAAAATTTACTATGCGTGCATAATGACAATGGAGTACACCTAAAAAATAAATCGTACATGAGAAGATAACTTTATAAACGTTATCTTACTGCAAAATGTGAATACAAATTTCACATGCATCACATGTTGACTTTTACAACACTCTCTCTTGAAGACTAATGTCGTTGCGTTGTGTTTTTTTGTTACCTCGTTAAAAACTTTTCTAGGAGAATTCAGTGGGAAAAACCCTAGTAGGATAAATAGAGTGCAACCACACAAGCTCCCCCTCGAATGATCAAGCTTATAGATCTCCTTGATAGCGCATTTCAATGTCGTAGACATGCTTCTTGAACACCGAGGTAGGTAATGATTTATAAACGTACATGAGAAGATAACTTTATAAACGTTATCTTACTGCAAAATGTGAATACAAATTTCACATGCATCACATGTTGACTTTTACAACACTCCCTCTTGAAGACTAATGTCGTTGCGTTGTGTTTTTTTGTTACCTCGTTAAAAACTTTTCTAGGAGAATTCAGTGGGAAAAACCCTAGTAGGATAAATAGAGTGCAACCACACAAGCTCCCCCTCGAATGATCAAGCTTATAGATCTCCTTGATGGCGCATTTCAATGTCGTAGACATGCTTCTTGAACACCGAGGTAGGTAATGATTTTGTGAAGAGATCTGCAGCATTGTCACATGATCGAATATATCTCACTTCAGTCTCTTTATTCTTCTCAAGCTCGTGGGTGTATGAGAAGAAATTCGGAGAGATATGTTTGGTTCTATCACTTTTAGTATATCCTTCCTTCGTCTGGGCAACACATGCAACATTATCTTCATATAAGATTGTTGGCTCCATGTTTACGTGTAATCCGCTACATGATCGGATGTGTTGACCTATTGATCTCAGCCATACACATTCTCTACTTGCTTCATGAAGTGCAATAATTTCAGCATGATTAAAAGAAGTAGCTACAAGAGTTTGCTTTTGAGAACGCCATGATATAGCGGTGCCTCCAATCATAAAAACATATCCTGTTTATGATTTCGCTTTGTGCGGATCTGACAAATATTCGACATCTGCAAAACCAACCATTTGATCTTTTGAATCTTTAAGATATAATAATCCTAAATCAATCGCCCCTTGAAGATATCATAAGCTATGTTTAATCTCATTCCAATGTCTTCGTGTAGGAGACAAGCTGAATCTTGCCAAAAGATTAACAGCAAATTATATGCCAGGTCGAGTACAATTTGCAAGATACATGAGTGCTCCAATTGCACTTAGACATGGTACTTCACGACCAAATATCTCTTCATTTTCTTCATGTGGTCAAAATGGATCATTTTCAACTTGTAGTGATCTAACGACCATAGGAGTACTCAACGGAGTTGCCTTGTCCATATTGAATGTCAAAAGAGACATGACTTAGTTACCGTTTTAGTATCTGCAAAAGCATCATGTAACTGATTTGCTATACTTTGCATATGTATAATTCGTTGAACTTCCAGTTCTGACTGTTTTGTAGGAGGATCGAGATGTAATAAAGATGATACACTCTACTTTATATCATTTTCTACTTGTTTATTTTCTTCCCCTAGGACTAGGAATTTTTTCTCATCAAAATGACATTCGGCAAACCGTGCCGTAAAGACATCACCAGTTTGAGGCTCTAAATATCGTATAATGGATGAAGATTCATAACCAACATATATTCATAACCTTCGTTGTGGTCCCATCTTTGTACGTTGTGGTGGTGCTATAAGCACATACACAACACTACCAAAAAAGTTTAGGTGGGAAATATTTGGTTCATGACCAAACACTAGTTGTAATGGGGAGTACTTATGGTATGCACTTGGTCTCACTTGGATAAGTGCCTCAACATGTAAAATAGCATGTCCCCATATAGAGGTTGAGAGTTTTGATCTTATGATCAAAGGTCTTAGAATTAATTGCATACGTTTAATCAGTGACTCAACTAAACCATTTTGTGTATGAACATGAGCTACCAGATGTTCAACATTAATCTCCGTTATCATACAATAATCATTAAATGCTTGAGATGTGAATTCTCCAACGTTATCCAGTCTAACTCTCTTGATGGGATAATCCGGAAACTGAGCCCTCAGTATGATCATTTGAGTTAGAAACCTTGCAAACACCAAATTTCGAGAAGATAATAAACAAACAGTGACCATCAGCTGGATGCGTCAATTAACACAATAAAATAGTGGATCGGTCTACATGGTGGATGTATCGGTCCACAAATATTGCCTTGAATTCGTTCAAGAAACTTTGGTGATTCTTTATCAATTCTAGTTGGGAATGGCCTTGTAATCAATTTTCCAAGAGAACACGCAACACATGTCTTTTTATTCCCCTTATATATCTCTTGGATTTTCATTGGGTGTCTATGCGAGTTCTCTACGATTTTTCGCATCATCGAAGTGCCTGGATGATCAAGGCGATCATGTCATAATGTGAAATCTTCTGGATTTCGTTTGATTGCAAGGTGTTGCATTTATGTACGTACGATACAATCTGAAAGGAAGTTTTGGTATTTTCTCTAAAATTTGCCTTTCTCTTGAGTTCTCAGAAGTTATGAAAATATACTTCTTTCCATTCTCAGCTGCTGACTGAGTATCAAATCCTTGACGATATATTCATTAAAACTCAACAAATTCCGTTTAGAATTTGGAGAAAATAAGGCATTAGTGATGGAAAACTTTGTTCTATTAGGCAACGTAAAGTTGGCTTTACCAGTTCCTTCAATCAAGTCTATAGGACCCGATATTGTGTCAACTGTAACTCTCATCGGTTTTAAGTCAGTGAAATACCTTTTGTGTTTAATAATAGTGTGCGTTGTTCCACTATCCGGTATACAAATTTCTCTAACATTTCCTTTGGATACTAATCCGTTCGTATCGTTGTTTATTTCTTTGAAAATTGTAAACACTCGAAGAAGAGATAATAAGAAAGATTATTGTTAATGTTTATGAAGCTCTAAAGAACTATTGTCTTCGACGTTCGTTATATAGAAGTTTAACGGATACAATTTACTGTGCGTACATAATGACAGTGAAGTCTACATAAAAAATAAAATTTAACAGATTCAATTTACTGTGCGTATATAATGACATTGAAGTTCACATAAAAGATAAATCGTAGATGGAAAAGATAACTTTGCTATCTTAATGCAAATTTCACATGCAGCACATTAAGTTATCTATCTTACTGCAAATTTCACATGCAGAACATGTTGACTTTTACAACAGACAACAGTTTTTGCATATGGAATTATAATAACGTAAACCCGAGTTGAGATGATTACAAAAGAACCGGTTTGAGGAGAATGTTTGCTAAACAAAAATGCATTATGCAAATGATTATGACTATCTCCATGTAAAATCTGGTTTGAGGACAATGTTTGCTAAAGATCATACATTGTTAAAAGAAAACATATAAGGAGTAGATCAAAAGCAAGTGCAAAAAATCTGATGGGGAAAATGAAAACTTAATAGCCACCCTTGAGATCGTTGACGACATCGTAAGGAATGGGAGTGACAGTCTCCAAGGTCATACCTTCGACCATGAAACCCGGTTTAGGACCTTTAGGCTGTCTCTTGGTGCTGATAGTCTCTCCCTTGGCTTTGGCTGCAGCCTTGAGCTCATCGTTCTTCTTCTTCCTGAGTTTAAACTCCTCAGCACACCTTGACTGCTGCACATGCTCCACACGCACATGAAGTCTCTTCCTTATGATTCTGTTCCCAATCTAATCACATCCCCAAAAACACATAATTAGGTCACACACTTTCCAAGAGAAGAGTACTTTATCACAAAGACAATGAATTCAAAGACAGATACTAAAAGAGAGCAAAATCAAAGCATCAGTAGAATCATTGCAACTCTCAGACAAATAGCAAAACCGAATCGTAGCAAAAGATAAACTAGTATTCACCATAATCTAACACCTACAAACCAATACACAATCGCCCATTTCAACATTTTAAACCACTACCTCTACAAAAACCAATCTACCCATAGCAAAGAATCCCCAATCCGTTCTAACCCATAACTCTTTCAACAAATAAGCAGACCTGCTTGTTGACTTCGACACCAACGGCACGCTTGGTGACGTTCCAGACTCTACCGGTACGGCCATGGTAGAACTTGTGAGGCATACCCTTGTGGATCGCACCATTCACCTTAACATCGACGTAATCGCCGACCTTGAAGGTCCTGAGGTAGGTGGAGAGTGGGATGTAACCCTTCTTCCTGAAAGGCCTAGCGAACAGATCTCTTGTTCTCGCACGAACTCCGTGTCCCGCCGGCATTTTTCTTCTCTCACTCTCTGTGTTGTGTGGCTCAAACCCTAAAAGTGTTAAACTCTGCGAGATAATTAGTTCAAAGGCTTTTTATGGTTTTGGGCCTTATCTTTTATTATCCGTGAAACTAAACAGACTTGCGTCTATTAGTTTGAACAAGAAGAATTTACAAGTTTAATAATACATTGTGGCTTTCTTGTTCTTGATTCTTATTAGCAATCTCCAAGTCTCCATTCATTAATAATATATACATCAATTTCCTGTCTATCAATTTGAGCAAGGACATCTGTGCAAGTATGTTGAGTCATACAGAATGTAAGTGTTCTTCTATATCATTATCTAGCAAGCAATACTAGTGTTGTATTCATGCATCCCCACTTTGACACAAGAAAGATGGGTATACAAAGTCATTCTTTCTCTTTCCAGTGATTTCTGTTTATAGACGCGACAGAGACAGAGAGAGATATGAAGCGAGAAAGAGCTCACTAAAACAAAAACCAAAAAGGGACTGAATGTATCTCTACTGGAAGTCCCAAAAGAACTGAGATCCAGAGAGCTTATAGTAAAGAGAACACCGGTAAGTCGTGCAGTAGACATTCAAGAGTTTTTACGAGTGCAATGCCATGAAAAGGTTCTGCTTACGGGCATGTTCTGGGACAAGCCGGTCCACGGTTTCAGGAGGGATGCCAGAGAGTTCTGTAGGTTTACAAGGTATCAATCAGTTAATGGAACACTTGCATCAAAAGAGTTGATGAAGATTCACAGTTTCATACGAAGACTGAATGGTGAGTACTACAGAACACAAGCAACTTTCATCTTAACCACATAAAAAACACATTAAACAGCTCAAGAGAATCCCACATTGTTCCTTATACTTTAAACACCCAACAACGATTTATAATTTCTGTCTATATGTAATCATGAGTAGAGAGTTTTCCAACACAAGAAGAAGAAGAAGAAGAAGCGAATAACAGAACTGTACCTTGTGGTTTAAAATTGAAAAGTGGAGGAAGTGGCCGACCATTTGGCAGACGAGTGTTTGGATCTCTTAGTTCATCAAAGAACGGGTGGATACAAGCTTCCACCTATCAGAGCACCATGAGACGTATTTATAATTGGTTTAGAGCGTCTGATGCTGATTCCAACATAATATGAAAGTAGAAAATGTAACAAAATCAGACAAAACCATGAATAACTTACAGCTGTGCATCTCAAATTAGGAGAATACTGGAAGAACCTACAGACAAGATCTACTGCTTCAGGAGGCAAACGTTTTTGAAATACCTGATAAGGACAAACACATGATTCTTGTGCTGTAAGAACAGGTCCAGAGAGAAGCAAAGCCAAGGAAATGATCACTTAAGCCAAATTTTAGCACAGGGGCTCAAACAAAGAGAAAATTAATATAGCCACAAAGTTCTAGAATGTCAGCTGTATAAAAATGACAAACACAGATTCTTCTACATAGAAACTCAAACCAGCACAAAAGCCAAGATCATGAAGCCTATATACAAACATTCCATTAATTAAGACCACACAGAAATAGAATATTCCAACCCCACAGTACTGTCATAAGGTCATGTCACTCAGTAAAGCTCACATATTAGCCAGAAGAACGAAATATGAAATTAATTCATCACAAATACTCCAAATCAACCTCACTAAACGGAGACAAAGCTTGGACAAATAGTTACACCTAGAATCCAATTGATAAAAGATTCCTTTTAATGTAATAATGGATACTACTACTGGCATACCTTGTGCCAGGGGTGGGGTTTTATCTGGGGAAATTTAAATTCTGTGTAGTTTGGATTCATGCACTTGATTTCCTCTCTTGTTGGTGTACCCAAAACCTGCATGACAGCTAAAAGCCCATGAGAAAGAATCTAAGAGTTCCTGAAAACAATTGTGGTACATTCTCCAATCAAACTAGAAGTTGATTGATCTCTTTTTAAATGAAGAAAGAATTTCACATGTGGCGGGCGTGGCAGTGAGTGCACAGTCTAACGATTCATTCAGAGATCAAAGTAAAGAATCTGTAACTAAGCTGTAGTTGTAGTGTGATATGACTAGACCAACAAAGACCTTTAAGAGAAAGCTTTAAAGCAACTATCAGTCACTGCCACGCCCAACAAATGTGAAATTCTGTGCAGTTAAAAGTAACCCCACGAGAATTGATAGGAAAAATGCTACCTTGATGATTTCAACAAGCTGATCAACTCCACTTTCGCCAGGAAACAGAGGCTGTATAACAAGTCCACGAGAGGTCAAACTTATAAGAGGGTGTCAAAGAGAATAAAAAGCACAAAACCACATTGCTAATGCGAAAATAGCGCTTTAACCTGTCCAAGAAGCAGTTCAGCCATCACACAACCAGTGGACCATATGTCTATTGCAGTTGTGTACTCAGTGGCTCCAAATATGAGCTCTGGGGCACGATAGTATCTTGAACAAATGTAAGAAATATTGGGTTCTCCTTTCACCTGTGGAGTATATGAACAAATTAAATTCCAGGCATGGACTAGGAAAACTAAACAACTTAAAGGGGCTAGAGCTATAGCTGATAAATTTTACCAACACTTTTGCACTCCCAAAATCACAAACTTTTAGCTGATGTGTGTGTGGATTCACCTGCACATCATAATTCATAACAGGTGTAAAGCCAAATATAAGTTCAATTTCATTAATACATTTATAAGAAAAATTGTAATCAATTGCAGGTAAGGTGAGCCATGTCAGACATCTGAACATTACTAAACACGTTCATTCTTTGTGAAATCAAAAGAAAGATTTCCAGATATTTGAACCAAAGAACTGACCAGCTAAGAAACAAAACTATCTCCCAAAACTTAGTTTTCAACATCCTGTTTGAACTAATAGCATTTCCAGTGAAATTCATTAGAGCACAGAAGCCCGGTAAACCACTGTGAGGATTGAAAATCAACATTAGCGAGTTGTATACATAGCCTCACTGGCTAAACCCTTCAGGCATATTGTAATGAAATATCTATCATGTCAGTATCCAACCTAGGCTAAAATGATCAAATTTGTAGACGTAAAGAACAGTGTCTTCTATTTATGTATACTAGCGCCTTTAAACTCCTTACTAGTGGTAGCAAACACCTTTGCTAGAAACAAAATCAAACCAATATAGCTTATATCAAAGAAGTGAAATCTGTCATGAACTTCTTTTCAGTGAAAAATAATTGGAACTTACAAGCAGGTTTTGGGGCTTAATATCACGGTGACAAAGACCACAACAATTATGAAGGTAAGCAAGCGCCCTGCAAATCTGTACCCATTAACATAAAATTCTCAAAAATCATTGGAGAGTGTCCAAGAAATTATCAGATCCAATTCACACTTAGTTCAATAGAATTTGCGGTGCTACGTCCTTTGCATAGATAGGTCTTTCCTATTTCAAGGTGGCAGAAACAATAGGAACTTTGCCTTCCAGTTTACAATCTATCTAGCACTACATGAGGAAATCTAATACACATCAATTCTGGAACGAACCACAAGAAACTAGCTGTATCGGATATCAAATAGCTGCATGCTAATATCATTAATGTATTGAATGTATCTTAAATTGATTGAGTACTTATCATGCTTACATAAAGAGATAAAATAAAATTAAAAAATCAGTAAATAATCACCTGATAAGTGTAGAGTTTGACATAAATCAATGGCATCAGCTGGTTCATTCTACTGTAGCTCCTGGCAGTACGATTGACAGTCTCAGGAACAAATTCAAGGACAAGATTCAGATAAACCTCTTCATTTTCTGTTCTCGAATAGAAGCTATGCTTTAAAGCAACAACATTCGGATGATCTAGCATCTGCATAATTTGTAATTCTCTGTTCTTGTAGCGCTTGTCTTGTAGAACCTTCTTGATGGCGACAACCTCCCCAGTTTCTCTGCATTTAGCCTACAACAAGGAAACATAAATGTTTGGGGAATCTTACCCAATAGCAACACAACTAGAAAAATAATATAACTTACTTGGAAGACCATTCCAAAAGAACCAGTTCCAACTACGTGTTCTGCTATGTAACTGACTGTCTGGCAATCAAAAATAAAAATTTGCATAAGAATCAGTTAGATAACCACGCCACACTAACATTCTAGACAGACATTTCGTAAAACCATCTAACCTGTCTTGATTGACCATTTCGTCCACGGAGTGTAGTTCTGATTACATGGCCAGGTTCTGCACCAGCCCCGTCAATGATATCTGGTTCACTGTCCTGCAACATAACAAATTCAGGTAAACTTCTTTATACGATAGATGGGCGCATGAGAAGGAAGATAATCTAGAACAGTTGAAGGAGAAATAAACACCAAAGGAGGAGATGCATAACAGATAAAGCATATCAAGACTTACTCTGTCCTCATCAGCCTCTGTCTTGTCCCTTATCCTCATCTCATGCATATCTCTGTTCAACCAATCAACTGAACTAGAAGTGTTCTGTAAAGCTTTGGCAGATCTGGAACTGCCTACTCCGTTTCCCAGGTGAGATTCCATGGTGGTTGTTCTGAAAATAACAAGTACTAGTATTTGATAGCACCATAAGCCTTAGGAAGTTGGTGTCCCATCCCATCAACGCACGGGTCTTCCTAATATATTTTAAGGAAGAAAAAGGTGTAAGTAATTATCAGAGTATTTACCCTAAGGGTTTAGATCCTTGGAAAATGATAAAACAAAACCAAGGTCACTAGTTTTATCCCATTATTTTCCATGAGAGAAAAGTTTGATCAAATCAAATGTCAGAACTCTCAAACTGAGGTTTCTACTTAAATAGAGGAATCTACTAACTCAAAGCCTTATGGGAATATATTCGACAAATTAGACATGGCGCATAGTACCAACAAGCACTTTTTCTAATAGTAGAATATAGTAAAGTGTTCTGATGCTTATGTTCCCTTGATCAAAGAAGAGCAGAGAATATATGAACCATTTACATGGGAGCAAATGGAATAACAAGAGACTAAGTGAAAAATCAAGAAATCAAATTACAATAATTTGTTTCTGAAGTTATTATGATCACAACATAGAAAACACGAAAAGTCAAATTCGTATTATTATTATTTTCAGCTTTTTACAAAGCACCATTGAAGTTTGAAAATAGTGGTGATACACTGATAGTACACAACAAGACTAGAGTGGTTTTTTCCACTTTGCAGAATTGAAACCCAAGTCGAATTATGACAAGGACCAGATCTATATTTCCGACTAAAGCCGACAAGGCTTGTCCTTCTCACAATAACAAAAACCCAGAAGAAAAATCAGTTACTACATTCAAAAACCCTAAATTCATCACAAAAAAAGAGGTCAAAATTGCACATTTAAAAGCAAAAAAAGCCAAAACGATTCGAAGCGATTAAGAAACCGAAGATGGATCACCTTGAGCTGTAAGTAGAAATCACGCATTTGATGATCTGTTTCTTCGATTGTATACAAAATCTGAGAAAATATTTTAGTCGATTTATTAGTTTTGGAAAAAAGGTGATCACTAGATTTTACTTGTTTCTTTGTGTGTTTCTCCTTTTTCTTTCTTTGTGGGTTTTTTTTTTTTTTTGTCGATTTCTTACCGTTTTGAATGAAGAAGAGATTATTATAAAAAGGAAGGGATTAAAATGCTAATTGTAATTAAACATTAATCAGGTTGAAGTCGATGCTTAATTTGTAGATGGTGGAAAATGAAAAGTTGGAAAGGTATGTTTTATTTTCAACTTATATAAGGGATATATATGGCAGCTTTATATATGTCATCTAATTTTCATGTATCCCATGATTACTTTTGTCAAATAAAGATACCCACGCGTCTCCTTTCAAATTCAACATTGATGATTTTTTTCATTTTAAAATTGAAATGTTGGTTTCATCAGTTACAATCATTTCAGCATTGCTTACCTTTGCTCAGTTTGCTAGATGACATATTGTATTCGGTTAGATTTCCTTTTCGGAATTTTTAGTTAAATAATAAAGAAGAAACAAAAAAAAAATCGCGTTTTGAATTCTGCTATTTTATTATTATTTAAAGTATTTATATAGTTTCTATGCCTAAATCCTAAAAAACCAAATCTTTTTGTGAATTCTAACAACTTAAACAAGCATTAAAGTTTAGGTTCAATCGCTCACAATATCCTTAAACCAAATCTCTTTGCGAATATAAATTTTGCTCATCTAAGATAGTTCAAAAAATCAATTACACTATTGTATCAATTAATTAACCTCAGATCTAAATTCTAGTTGATCAAGCTAGAACAAGCATTAAGAGTAATGTAGATGAAAAAACAAGATGATTATCCTAACAAATTACATGAATCTAGCAATTCATCTTCAACCTTTGAAAAAACCTAAACATAACAAGTAAATTACTCAAATATGGATTCAGAAAACATGATGACTGAATAATACTGCATTATGTAATTATTGACTAAAACACTCCAAAAACACCGAAAAGACTAATGATATGTAGCTTCTGCTAAAAACCGGTAAAAACCATGATATATTTCCATTCAATCGACGAGTTGAATGATATGTAGCTTCTCTTTTTTTCGGAAGGAAAATTTAATCGACGAGTTAGGTGATCGATGGATATGCATAAATATTTAACAAAAAAAGAACAAGACAAAGAATACATTTTTAGTAATTTTATCATTTAATCGCATCAAATTGTACTGTTGACTAAAAAAATTGTCAACATTTTTCTACATACAATCATACCCAAATCATATTACTATTTATAAATTTGACTAATCACATCGTATCCAAAGCGGATTGCTCCCACACTCAATTCAGAGTCATATGGAGTGCCATTCGGAGTAGATGCCATCGATTGATTAATGCCTTCATCAGCCAATTGGCTATCCGCAAGTTTGTTTTATCTATACTATTAAAAAGGAGTGAAAAGATTTGATGTGGCACTCCCACAAAATTTTAAAATTGGTTGATTACATGGTAGCCTTCGCGAAATCTACATATTTACGAGTTATGCCATCGACTTTTATTTACAGATTTGCCACTCATTCACGTGGTGAGCTCTTTTTAATACTTTTGTTGGGCTTTAATAATATAGATTCATGTATTGTAAATTTCTGTTAGGCTCATTCGTTAATATAGTTACAAAATCTATAATTAATTCGTATTTCGTATAAACTCCCATATTTATCTACTAATAATTTATGATGAATCTCTTTTATATAAAAGGGGAAGAAGTAGAGCTCTCTAAAGCATGCCACATGGGCAAAAAATCCCAATTTTCTCAGCCAATGATTTTGCCATGTCATCCTCTCATTATCCATTTTATTAACAAAATTCTACGTCAAGTTTTACAAACTAATTCGAATAAAAACAAGCCCACAGAAAAAAAACCCAGTTCTGAAACATGAGGCCCAAATCTACAAACCTAAATTACAGCAAACAATAAAAGTAAACACATGATGTCGTCTCCTCCAAATCCCAAATCTCAGACGACGAGTTACCTGCCGTTACAATATATACTCCAATCTAATTCACTTCACATCACTTCGTCTTCTTAAATGTTAACATCCACTAAGCTGAATTCAAGACTGCAGCAGTAATGTCCAAACCTAAAATCCCAGCCAAACGTTATGGAAATTCAACCACAAGCAAAGATTCACCTCCAAAGCTATAAATCTCTTCACCTTACTCACTTCTCACTGTTAACGCTCGAATTGAGAAGTAATGGCTCGACGATTCCCACGAAAACTCCATCCGATATATATGCAACCTGATACGGGCATAACACACCACTCACCTCCTCTCACACTACCTCTTCTCTGAAAACAACTATGGCCTCCAACACTCTCTCAAACACAGAGAGAAAGATATTGATCGAGCTGGTGGTGGGTTGTGTGAGACGATATATAGGGTTCTACGAGACAGTCAAGGAGGTCGTTGGACGATGTGGATTCGCAGCTCTTGGGCCCGTAATCAACAAAATATTTTCCATGGATCTGAACTCTCATGGAATGGTTTTGTGTCCCCAAAAAAGTGGGAAAAGGCTTGTGAACTCTTCCTGGAAATGGGAGAAAATGGGATAGATCCAGATTATATCGCATGTTCAGCTTTGATGAGAGCTTTCAACAAGGGAGGTCAACCATCAAATGTCTTTATCTTGGGATGTAATGCGAGAAAAAGAAGTCCCCTTCACAGGAGCGGTTTTCTTTGAGATCTTCTCGGCTTGTAACACGTAAGTACTCATATGTCAATTCACATTACAATAAGAAATCGCTTTTAGGGATACAACAGAACATTAATTTCAGTCCATTGATCCTTGTTCTCTCTTCTTCTTTCAACGTTGCAGCTTGCAGGAATGGAAACTAGCGATGGATCTTATCCAAATGATGGATCCATATCTGCCCTCGCTTTCTATTGGCTTAACAAATCAGATGCTGCGTCTATTCGGGAAGAGTGGTAAAGTCGAAGCAATGATGAAGGTGAAAACAACTTCTACTTTATCTGCTAATTAGAGTAACACATCCTCTTTCCTTTTTCACTCAGAAGATCAAACAAGAATTTTAACCAAACCATGTTTGAAACACACGCAGTTGTTCTATAAGATAGTAGCATCTGGTGTTGACATCAACCTCGAGACTTATGCAATACTGTTAGATCATCTTTTAGCTGTTGGAAACTAGAGAAAATGCATCGAGGTAATTTACCTTTTGTTCATCACCTTGCTAATTAATCTCCCTAAACAATAATCAATACCAAGCAAGTTTTGTGGTTCAGAGATAAATCTAACTTTGTGTGAATGATTTGCAGGTTTTAGAATGGATGAGTGATGCTGGTATTCAACCTTCAAACCAAATGTGCCGCCACATTATTTCCTTTGGTGAAAGAAGTGCATGGATCGAATTCGACCCTCTAATACGCCAAAAAATGGGTGAAATGGATACAAATCAAATTATTCCATTACATTTTGATTCGACTAAGTTTGTTTGGTGTCATTAACGTAACAATCACATTTCATTTTTTTTGTTGGTTGTCTCATAGAATCATTGAGAAACAAAGCATACTAATATAGGATATTAAACAAAGAGGTCCACTTGAGTTAGGTAATGAACAAATATATTTTCTTTATGCTAACCATGTCCACGCCAAAAATCATGCTTAGAAATAAAAGTGTCAAATTGTTGCGATTCTGTGAAGATCAAAGAGGATAAGATCAAGACAATTCTCCAATTCAATCTTATGCATCCGAGGAAATTTGACATACAAAGAGGAAGTAAAAAGTTTGTGTATTCTTTTTCCAACCATGTTAGGATGTCATTTTTATTTACGATTTTGTTTATAAATTTTGATTTGAGTTTCATTGTATATTGTTTATGTAATTGTTCATTGATTTAATAAAACTTGGAGCATACTTGGGGTTACTACACCTTTTCTTTAATTTGAGGAATTTAAACGTCCAATCTATATAATAAGATTTGAAAATGTAATCACTGATTGAAAAAATAGTATGGTTGTCAAAGGAAATAGGAAGAACCTTCTTCTCAGTCTTGCATAATCCAGAGTCTAAACCAATTTCCAAATTGAAGCAGCCAAGATGACGAAACCTAAACTTCAAGAGAAGATTAACAATGTGGAGTACTTGTGAGGCTTGGTGGGTTTTAGTTTTTAAGTAAGTGTGTAAGTTGTTTTGTCTAACTAACAAAATAAACTTAGTAAGTTTTGAAATCAGATCTGGGGATTTATATTTTAAAATATCTAAACTTTTGTAATCTGTAAACCTTGGAACCGTTTGTTATAAAACATTTTCCAAAGGTTTGATGGAGTCCACACCTCGTGAACAATAAAAGACCATGTTACCACTTGTGAATGTACGCTTCTTTCTCCCTGAAGATGATGTTGTCATGTTTATTTTTTAGTTTTTTAATTACTTACCGAGAGGAAAAAATACTAAACTTTCTGTTTTCTCAGGCAATGTAGGGTTGGTTTATCATTTCCAACTCGACGTATGGAATCATATGGAGAAGGAACACATGGTACCTTTGTGGTGCATGTAGATGGGAGAATGTGGAGACTTATATAGTGGATTCATGATTTAAGGTTTGGTTTCTGTCTTATATGTTTGTTCTCCAAATATAAAGAACTACAATAATGTTTTCACATGATCAATATCTATTACACAAAGTTATTTTATCTTCTCTCCGTTCTCTGCACTTTTCTGTTTACACCTATTGTTATAGTTTAGAGGAATTTAGTGTTTTATGGTTGTTAAAATGTAATACTATAGTATAATTTTGCTTACAATTGCAAAATGTAATGTGATTTGACTGGTCATCCAGACATCGATTAGTGCTATGTTAAGAGTGATCACGATTACAAAAAGACAGTACATGTATTATTTAACTCTGTTTTGGAATTTACACATTTCATTATAAAAATCCGGGCGTAGTCCGGAGAAGGCCCTAGTCATATATATAATTAGGGAGTCCTCTCTCCATCTAAGGTGTCCACATAGGCAAAATTTTTTTTATCAATTAATTTTAGTTTTAAGTTCATTTAATTCATATTTATGTATATTTATTGTTACTTATAGCTACTAATTTTTTAATTAAATTAAAAAACGAAAAATAAGTCAATAAATTACTAAAACAAATTTCTATGAATTTATGATAACGATAAAAGTTTATATATTCAATTTCAAAAATTGGAAATATGTAAAACGAATATACATATAAGAAAAAGTGAATAAAAATATTAGCGACATCAAAGAATCAAAGAAAAAGAATCTCGAGTGTCAAAAAATTGTTAAGAGGCTATTGGTTTTTTTTTGTTATGAACGCACTTACACCTATTCGTTAATGAAATACATGAGCATATTTGAACCAATGAGGGATGAACGTGTTAATATAAGAGGTTGTTGATCTAAAGATAAAAAATATATATTATTTCACTAAAAGGATACTGAACCATCTAATTAAAGATGAGATAATAAGATGAAAATTTAGGATATACGATTTTATTTATAATGTTATATAATTTTATGGAAGTATGAAAGAAAAATATGAAAGTGTTATAATACTATTATTTTAAAGATATCAGGTATAAACTGGTGTAAGACAAAAAAATCATGCATTCCTTGAGTTATGTTCTACTAAAAATAAGTATACAAAGTAACATAAAATTGTAAATAGTTAAATCAAATTTTTGTCGTTAAGTTTAATAAATGCATCATACGAACCATATTTTAGGATTATTTGAATATTTATTTTTGAATTAAAAATTACAATAATGAATTACTTTTATTTATATGGTCATTAGAAAATAATCAAAATATTATGAATTTATATATAAGAGCGCTGAATAGAAATGTTAATAAAAAATAATCAAAGAAAAAATAGATTCAATGATGTTAATTATTGAAGTATCGTAATTGAGTTTTAGCCGATTGTTAAGAGACTGAAGGCTTTAAAAAAGAGGATGTATGATTTCACTAAAAGATATTGAACGATTTCATTAAAATAAGAAAATAAGGTGAAACTTTAGAATATAATATTTTATTGAAAATGTTATTTTCAGGTTTTGGAAGTAAAAAAGAAAAAAATTGAAAACGTTGTAATATCGTAATTTAAAATAAATTTTTTTTAAAAAAATTTGATATATAAAGTATAAAATTAATGGTCACATTTTTCATAAATTATACAGCAAAATATACCGAGAGTAATTTGTGATCTTTATGTAAAAATGTACGTAGTTCTACAAAAATGCATTCCCCGACAAACTTCTGTAATTCAATATTTGAATCAATGATTTTAAAAATCTAGAGAAACAAAAACTATTTCCGAAATGTTTAAGAAAATGTAAAAAAAAATTAGGTATAAATTAACTTTCTATAATTATATTAGTGTTTTGTGAAAAATGACAAAAGTAAATATATTGGTTATATTTAGAATTTGTTTGAAGATTGGATGAATTTATTATGCAATAATAGATAAAATAATAAGTTCTTAAAAACAAACAGCTATTTATTTAAAATCAAATACCAAATCGAAAGAATTTCAAAAAAAAAAGAATTAAAACAAATTAATAATTGAAAATATGATATTATAATGTGGAAATAAATGTAAAATATATATACTAACATAAAATACTTACTAATTCATGTTATACATGATATTGATAGAAAACATAAAAAAATAACACAAAAATATCAAAAGAAGCCAAACTCGCGCAACGCGCGAGTCCAACCCTAGTTCCTATAATTATCATCTCGTGGCTCTAACTGGTGACCGCCTCAGGAATAATAGGAATGAAGAGCAAAGTGAATGCAAAAAAATTATAAGGAACAAAATAAAAGCAATAAATGTATAAAAGGAATGAAACAAATTTTCATAGTAAATGGTAACAAACATAGGAATATGTATTTCATAATTTTCCATTAAAAATGTATTCCTTCTCATTCCTTATCAAATTAGATACGGAATAATTTTGTTTTATGTTCCCTAATATTATAAGGAATGGAGAGGAATGACATGAAATCAAATATTACATATAAATGGTAAAAAAAGTTTAGGAATGAATGAGAATGTGATGTTCCTCCTCATTCTTTTTATTTTTTATGGTCACCATTTAAAACCATAGAATTACATGAGATATTACGATTGATATATTCCATATTCCATATTCCATATATTATCTTGTACGTGTAACCCTAGGTCATCGTGTTACTATATATATGCATTCTTATTGTTCATTTTTTCATCTTCTTTAGTTTTCGTGTATTTAGGGTTTGTATTTTTTTTTTTTTTGTTAAAGAAGGGTTTGTATTTTCGCATAGCTTTAATGTTCTTCAAGCTTATAATTTTTTGCATTACATCGTAATTTTGTTTTTTCAAATGATTTATTTTGTTAATTGTTGCTTTTTTGCTATTACTTCGTTATTCGTTACTTTCTTGATATGTAAGTTATTCAATACTAGGATTGGACCCGCGGGTGCAGCCACGGTTAAATGTTTAATTTATTATTGAAAAGAATTACATGTTTTCTGATCGAGATTTGCAAAATTTAAATTCGGCCTTGTTTGTCATTTGGAATTTATAATATTCAGAATTGTTTGTCATTATTCGGCCTTGTTTGTCATTTGGATTCGTTATTATTTTGATAGAGTGTAAGACATTGGTAAAATAAAAGTCTGAATCATTAAATTTTATTATGGAGAATAAAAATCTCTAAACCGAAAACAACTGTTATTGTTTAGGTAACTTGAAAACATAAAATTTTATAATCGAGATTACAAATCTTTAAAAACAAAACAACTATAAGAAAACAATAAAACGAAAAACAATTCGATATTAAGTCATTTCCGATCAATAGCAAGCCTAGCTTTCACAAGTATCTTGTCACAATGATCAGCACCAAGAAATGGATTCATATGCTTTCTAAACTTAGAACAAACATCTTTAATAGACCAATTTATAGATCGAAGGATACCATTAACATACTCATCATCATCATCTATCAATCCTAATGCATAACATGCTTCTTTAAAAGTAGGATAGATTACTCCACGGACAATCCTGATATCTTCAAAAGATTTTGAGCCTCCACTAACACCAAACATTACTGGAGATAATAAGCCTCACCCATTGACATTGGAACATACACTAACCTACAAAACGTGCTGACAATGTCCCTACGTATCCACTGCGATATATCAGAATCCCATTTGAATGTAGAACCAAATTCAACATAAGTTAATGTTTTGGTATCCGAGTATAGTTTATTATAGTCTAACCAACCCATGAAGCGAGTCTTTTGTGTAGGAACATAAGATATTATATCGCTAATGAGTCCACCATCAGCATATACAATTATCTTAGGAATAGGCTGATGAAAACAAATAACATCATTTGTTGGTTGTTGTACACCACCAAAATTATCGATATGACCTAAACATAGAGATAAAAAAAATACCATTGAAAAACCAAGTAATACAATAGAAGGTGTAGTATTAGAAGTAGTAGAATATTTACCATAAATCTTGGCATTTGATTCCTGACTAATCTTCTTAGAGTTTGATGACATAATAACTTCGATATGTTTAACCCTACAATAAATATAAACAAACCAAAGATCAACAATCGTTTGGAATTACAAATATCAATATCGAAAAAGAAGTAATAATATGATTGATAATGGTACATGGTTATAGGTGTAATAAACGTTGTGAGTGAGGCTCGGAGTTCCACGCATGGGCCTGTGACAGTTCAGCAAACGTTGCATGATGGTCAGACCGCCAGTGTGACTGCCAGTGTGGGGGGCCGGTTTAGGTCCTATTGGAGCCAGTGTGGGTCCTATTGGGGCAAGTGGTGTTGGCGCAGCTGGGGGTGCGGTCGCGGCCGCAGGTGTGGCCCAAGCTGGAGATGATCGTTTGGCTGATCTGTTGAGGCAGTTGTAGGAGCGGCTACCGGGTGCGGTGCCAGTGCAGACTCCCGTGTTGCAACGTGTGGCAAAGGTGCAGTCATGGGCTGCGGTTGTTAATGAGGTTCCGTCGTATATTCGGATGATGGAGCAGATGCAGAGGATCGGTACTGGTTCTTTTGCAGGAGGTGTTAAGCCTAAGGAGGCTGATGAGTGGAAGAGATTGAAGTGTAATTTTTGCTCGATTAGGTGTCCCGAGGGATACATGGTTGATTTGGCAGTCCATTATTTGGGCAGTGATGCACATCTCTGGTGGAGAGGTGTTGCGGTGGGACAGGCTCGAACGGTGATGTCTTGGGCTGACTTTGTGGCAGAGTTTAATGCCAAGTTCTTTCCTCAGGAGGCGTTGGATCGTCTTGAGGCGAGGTTTTTGGATCTGGCTCAGGGAGCGATGTCAGTTCGTGACTATGACGTGAAGTTTAACCAACTTTTGGGTTATGCTGGTAGGAGCTTAGAGGATGAGCATGCTCAGATTAGGAGGTTCTTGCGGGGACTTCAGATAGACTTGAGGACTCGGTGCAGAGGCATCAGGTTTGTGTCTAGAGCTGAGTTGGTAGAGACTGCTGTAGAGATCAAGGAGGACCTAAGGGAGCAGGCTATGGTGGTTAGCCCAGCTGTTCAGCCAAGGAGGCCTCAGCAGCAGGTGCAGCAGGTGGGTCCTAGCAAGGGCGGCAAGCGTGCGCAGGGACAGAAGAGGAAGTGGGAGGACACTTCGAGGTCGGGCCAGAGTGGCAGAGTGAGACTCTAGCGGCTCGGGTGTGTTTTCAGTGAGGTGAGTCGGGTCATATCAGGCCAAACTGTCATAAGTTGCAGCCGATGGCAGTGACAGTGGTCCAACCAGTAGCTCAGTATGGGGTAGTGCAGCCTGTGGATCAGATTGCGGCGATGCAGCGTCCGCCGGCTATTATTGCGACTGGTGAGCCGAGCACGAGGCCGATCACAGGTAAACTTTCTAATTCAGACTTGGTAAATTCTGTGGTGTTGAATTTTAGTCTGTTTGTTTGGATTGTTTATTCTGTGATGGCAAAAGTTAGGTTTCTTAGCACATGAGATTTGTGTAGAACCTTGTTCGTGGGCGGTTGTGAGTCCCGCATGTTGTATAATTCTGGAGCATCAAATTACTTCATTACTCCGGAGCATCGAATTACTTCATTACTCCGGAGCATGCAGAGAGGAGTAGCATTCGGAGTGACGCTGGTGAGTGGACTGGACCGGTTATGGTTGCTGGAGGGAAGTTTCTACCTACTCATGGTCGGGCGAGAGACGTGGATATTCTGGTGGCTTGTGAGTTGATGCCAGCGGACTTGGTGATCAGTCCAGTGGAGCTGTATGATGTTATCCTGGGTATGGATTGGTTGAATCGGTACAGAGTTCATCTGGATTGTCACTGGGGTCAAGTAGTGTTCGAGCGTGATGGTGGCAGGTTGGTTTATCAGGGAGTGAGACCGACTTCAGGTAGTCTCGTGATCTCTCTTGTTCAGGCTGAGGCTATGATTGAGAGGGGATGCGAGGATTACTTGGCTACGATTGTGATGTCGGAGGCTGTTGGTGGGGTTGTTTGGAACTTCAAGAATGTTTTTCAGTCGTTGCAGGGATTACCGCCGTCTCGGTCGGATCCTTTCACGATTGTGTTAGAGTCTGGAACAACACTGTTGTCTAAGGCACCTTATTGAATGGCTCCAACAGAGCTGGCAGAATTGAAGAGGCAGTTGGAGGATTTGTTGGATAAAGGTTTTATTGGACCGAGTACTTCACTGTGGGGAGCACCGGTGGTGTTTGTGAAGAAGAAGGATGGTAGTTTCCGGTTGTGCATCGATTATCGAGGGCTTAACCGAGTCACTGTGAAGAACAAGTATCCTCTTCCGAGAATTCATGAGTTGTTGGATCAGTTGAGAGGGGCTACTTGATTCTCCAAGATTAACTTGGCATCCGGTTACCATCATATTCTTATCGATGAGGCAGATGTCAGGAAGACGACTTTAAGGACTAGGTATGGGCAATTCAAGTTTGTGGTTATGCCTTTCGGGTTAACGAATGCACCGGCGGCATTTATGAGGTTGATGAACGGAGTTTTCCAGGATTATTTGGATGAGTTCGTGATTAACTTCATCGATGACATTTTGGTATATTCGAAGAGTCCTGAGAAGCATGAGGTGCATCTGCGGAGAGTTTTTGAGAAGTTGCGGGAACATAAGTTATTTGCTAAGTTGACCAAGTGTAGTTTCTGACAGTGCGGGTATCCTGGTATAGGTTGTGTGTTGATGCAGCAGGGTAAGGTGATTGCTTATGCTTCCAAGCAGTTGAGGAAGCAAGAGGGCAATTATCCTGTTCATGACTTGGAGTTAGCTGCAATGATCTTTGCCTTCAAGATTTGGAGGTCTTATCTGTATGGTGGTAGAGTTCAGGTGTTCACCGATCATCATAATTTGAAGTACATTTTTACTCAGCAGAACTTGAATGTACGACAGAGGCGATGGTCGGAGCTGTTGGCAGATTATGACCTGGATATTGTTTACCATCCCGGTAAGGCTAACACTGTGGCATATGCTCTTAGTCGGAGGCGGTATGATTCATCTCAGGAGCGAGATGTGGAGGCCCTTGTGAGTATGATTTGTACCTTGAGGCTGTGTGTTACCTCAGAGGAGCCTTTGGGGTTACCAGGCGGATCTTTTGAGCAGGATTCGAGTAGCTCAAGAGAAGGATCAGGTATTGGTTGATCTCTCTAAGGCTGCGGGTTCTGAATATCAGGTTTCTACTAACGGGACTATCTTAGTGCATGGACGAGTCTGTGTGCCTAAGGATGAGGACTTGAGGCAGGAGATTCTGAGAGAGGCTCATGCGAGCAAGTTTTCTATTCATCCGGGAGCGACTAAGATGTATCGTGATCTGAAACGGTATTATCATTGGGTCGGGATGAAGAGAGATGTGGCGGATTGGGTTGCAGCCTGCAACGTTTGTCAGCTAGTGAAGGTTGAGCATCAGGTTTTGGGTGGTCTGTTGCAAAGTTTACCCATCCCAGAGTGGAAGTGGGACATGATTACCATGGATTTCGTGGTAGGATTGCCGGTTTCTCGGACTTATATTGCGATTTGTGTGATTGTGGATCGACTGACTTAGTCATCACATTTTCTGGCCATTAAGAAGACAGATAGAGCTGATAGTTTTGGCTAAGAAATACGTGAAGGAGAGGCTGCATGGAGTGCCAGCTAGTATTGTGTCGGATAGAGATCTGAGGTTTGCTTCAGTGTTCTGGAGAGCTTTTCAGGCTGAGATGGGCACTAAGGTGCATATGAGTACAGCTAATCATCCTCAAACGGATGGGCAGTCCGAAAGGACGATTTAGACACTTGAGGATGTGTGTGCTGGATTGGGGGGTCATTAGGCGGATCACTTGAGTTGGTGGAATTTGCCTATAATAACAGTTATCAAGCGAGTATTGGTATGGCTCCTTTTGAGGCGTTGTATGGGAGGCCATGTCGTACACCTCTATGTTTTACCCAAGTGGGGGAAAGGAGCATTTATGGTGCTGATTTTGTTCAGGAGACGACGGAGAAGATTCGGGTCGTGAAGCTGAACATGAAAGAAGCTCAAGATCGGCATAAGAGTTATGCTGATAAGAGGAGAAAAGAGTTGGAGTTTGCAGTCGGAGATCAAGTGTATCTCAAGATGGCTATGATGCGGGGTCTGAACAGGTCCATATCTGAGGATAAGCTGAGTACGAGGTACATGGGTCCGTTCCGGGTTGTGGAGCGTGTGGGACGAGTTGCTTATCGGTTGGAGCTGCCTCCGATCATGGAAAAGTTCCATGATGTGTTTCATGTTTCGAAGCTCAGGAGAGATGTTTCCATACATCTGAGGAGTGGTAATGATTATGACATTTTCCAGATTAATAAGATGAGTATTTCTTATGTTTTCACTTTGGGTCATGTGTATGTGGTTAGAAAAACATCGAAATGGAAGATTTATAGTGAGTAGAACTCGCCAGTTTCGAGGGAACTCTAATGGATATCGTGTGGTTAAGTGTTTAGAGAATCTCGGAATAGAAGTTTTACAATGGTTAGAACTGTCTAGTTCCGGTGAGACTCTGCAGGGACATCCGGTGTGATGGATGGTCCAAATGATCTGTGATGATCATGTTGTGATGGTATTCCGGGTTGGGAGTATCATGTTGAGACCTTGGGAGGTAGTTCCGGTCAGAGGTGCATTATAGACGTTAAGAGTTGATTTTGTTCGGGGATGTCGATTTCCTCGCATAACTCGGAGAGAGGGACATTGGTTTTTTCTTGGAGATGCGTTCTCTAGCAGATCTTTGAGAGATGAGTCTCTCCGGGGGATAGTGGGTTCCCTGCAAACCGATCGTTCGTCAGGACTGCGAAGACTGAGAACGTGAGGGTATGGAGATAGTTTTGGGAAATTGCGATCTCTGACAGATCTTTGAGAGATGCGTCTCTCCAGGGGATAGTGAGTTCCCTGCATACCGAGAGCTTGACAGACTTTGTGTCTTGACGGTTTGAGGGGTATGGAGATGGTTGGTACCAAATACTGTCAGGACTGCGCGGACTGAGGTAGGTTGGTACGAGGCACCGAGAGCGTGAGAGATGGATGGCGTGGTTGGTTATGAGTTATGATTTATGAGCGATCAATGTCTAAGACGGGTCTATATGCATAGGACGGATGTGAGCCTCGAGAGGGTCTGGGAGATGTAGTCTCTGATGTTAGTGGCAGGTTGGCCATGTGGTTGGCCATGATGGCTATGTTTTGGGGATTCGAGGACAAATCCATGTCCAGTGGGGGAGAATTGTAACACCCGTGAACCAATTTTTGAGAAATTGGAAGGGTGTGTCGATCGACACTAGTGAGGTGTGTCGATCGACACACTTGTTTTGGGCTTGAGGCCGGGTCAATCAGTGAGGGTGTCGATCGACATAGGTGGTGTGTGTCGATCGACACAGTTTTAAATGAAAGGTTTTTTTATTCGATTAAGTGGATCGGTTTACGCGTTGGTTTGGAAAAAACCCTAGGGGTTCATATATAATCTGATTGGCCGTGTTTTAAGAGGAAAACATTAGAGAATCAGAGTTATATCGTTTCCTAGAGAACTTTTGATCGTTTCCACTGAGTTGTGTGCGTGTGGATTTGATTGGCATGTGTTAGAAGTCGTTTGTGGTGCGTTTGGAGTGTAAAAGGAGTGAGATTTTGTAGATTCTAGTGGTGATCAAGGCTGATCTCGTGTCTAGTCTAAATTTCATCATTTTTCTCTTTGAAACCTAAGGTGAGTGCGTGACCATGGCTTCTGGACCGATGGATCGTTAGGGTTGCTTGGTGATAGGTTGGAGCGTATTGTTTGATCATGTGGTGATTGATTTCGTGATTGTATGCACTTATTGTGGTGGTTGTTGTTGTTTATTTGCAGGTTTATGGGCATAGGCAGGCTCGAAATCATATCAGAGAGGAGAAGTGTCAATTCTAGCGAGTCTGTGAGATGTGTCGATCGACACCTAGAGGGTGTGTCGATCGACACATGCACCTGATCTGTGGGGTGTCGATCGACACCAGTGAGGTGTGTCGACCGACATTGGACCAAGTGTCGATCGACACACGTCTGATTTATGGCTGTTGAGCTGTTTTGTGTGCTGTGTGATTTGTGTGTTTGCCTGAGCGGTCCATCGTGCCTGAGTGCGCAGTCGTAGATGGGATGACCGTCTCACTGGGTATTTATGATAACACTCACGCATCTCTTTTTTCCATGTGAAGCAGGTATAGGCAAAGTGTGATCATGGAATCATGGCAACGAAGAGGAGGATGATCTGGGATCTCGGTTGTTTGCTTTTGTTTCTGTTATTGCTTTAGAACTGCCATAGGTTGTTGGATAGTTCTGGAATGTTTAGAATTTGTAGTTGAACTGGTTTGCTTGGTTTAATAAATTGGTATTGTTTGGTTTACTGTTATCCGCTGGTTATCAATGTATGTTGTTTGGTCGTTGAGGATAGCATTTATGGGAATGCTAGTCCGAGACCAAGGTTTGAATGTTTTTTATAAAAAAAAACGGGTCGGTCGTTTCAATTACAAGGAGAGCTTGGATTTGTATGATGTGGTGGTATTGGGACGATGTTTAAAACGATTGAAGATACGATTATGGCCATAGCTAATGAGCCCAATTGAGCTGATGGTAAGAGCTCCGAGATGCCTAAAGACCAAGTCAAGAACAAGCTCATGCTTAAACCAATCAAGAAAGATAAGGAAGGACTTGAGTGTAAAGCCATTTGGAATGGTGAGCTTGGAAGCTTCTACAAGGCTAAGATCGTTTATCCCACCGGTAAGAACCACAAAGAGATTCACAAGAGTAAAAGGAAATGAAAGAAGCCTTCGACATTGATTTGAAGGATTAGGAACCAAGCAAGATTGATGGCTCTCCATTGATCTCCAACTAGAGCTTTCACCAACCGTCAAGCTAAGAGACGTAAAACAAACGCGCTTGGGAGGCATTCCCATGGTCCTTTGTACATACATCTTATGCTTCTTAATTATGTTTATTATATTTTTGGAGATTGATTTTTGTGTAGAACTCAAGAGAGAGGATTGGAGAGGACTTAGGACATGTTGTGAACATTAAAATGGAGCCACAAACCTTCAGCCTACCCCGCCCCCGACCGACTGGTCGAGCGTCTGGTCGGGCCAAGGTAACCCGCAACCCAGAAAAGCTTCTGGTGGTCACTAGCCCGACCAACAACTTGGGCTGGCGGTCGGGCCAGAGCGTACTCGAAACTCCAGGTTTGAATTTTTTTCTGCGCATTGACTCGATCCAATTTTGGTCTAAACCGGTTTATTTCAAGTGTTTCAATCAATTTTGGCTGGTTTAGTCCCTAAAAATCAGATTTTTAAAACCCCTCTCCCTCTTTTTCAAAGTATTTTGAAATATTTAAAGAATTTTTAGCAACACTCTCTCTCTTACTTTACTTTTTTTTTTCTCTAAAGAGAATTTTAAAACTCTCAAAATCAAGATCTACTTTCTCTCTCAAACTTTGAAAGAACTTTGAATTCAACTTTTCTCTTGGATCTTCTCTACCATAATTCTTGATTATCACAAGGTATGCTCTCTTTTCTTTACCCATTTCAATCTTGAAACTCATGGATGAGGTTCAAATTGGTATCTTGAGCCAAGCGACGTATGAGACTACAGGTTCGCGTGTCCATTGTTTTTGGCTAGGAGTGGACTCAAGGATAAAGTCGATGAGCTTTAAGGAAGAATGCATTTGAGTGGCTTATCCTCAATGAGCTACGCTACTTATCCCGAGCTCACCAAGCAATTCCTAACCACAATGGTGTGCAAGTTCGATGATCGTCTAGGAACTTACCTCATTTGTTTCAAGATAGACGGATGGAAGTATATTGCCACATTTATGGACTTTTACAACATCTATGGTTTTCCACCGGGAAAACTTGGAGAAACCATGGACTTCAACATGGAGACTCTATTATGGCGTAACATAGCACTCGAGGAGAGCTACACGGCCGTCTCCAAACGCATTACAAGAGCCAAGAATCCCACGATTCTATATGTTCTTCACTTATTGGCCAACACTTTCAACGCAAGAGGAAACGACGATTTCCCAACAAATGACGAACTCAAGCTACTCTACATGGGAATCCATTCCGCTTTGAATGATTTCGATGGTCAACCTATGTAGATGGACCACATTTACTATGGATGTGAGTTTGGCGCAATGTTCTTCGCCAAATTGAAAAAGTTTCGGTTTTGCTTGACAACTACAAGCACACCATGCATATGTTTTGGTGGCATGCTCACTCCATTGTTCTTACACGTGGGGATCGATCTCGGTGATTTCGTGCCTTTACAAGAAAGACCATTGATTGATGTTCAATATTTGATTGAGAAGGAGACCTTGGGAGGACCATTTGGGCTAGGACACTATGTTTACCGGTTCTTCGATGACGATGGCGAGCCACTTTGTTGCTACCTTCCATTGCCACCGAAGTTCGGAAAAACTTCAAGCAACCGTGCCCTCTGATTCAATCTACCTCGCCGTCTAACCTTCACTCCACCTCCACTTGATCACTAGAGATTCCAAGGTAACACTTTATCCATTGTATATACCATTTCATTTTCATTTATGCATCTTTAGTTTCATTTTCTATCCCATCCTTCTTCGGTTTGCTTTCTCATCGAGACGATGAGAAGTAAGTCCGGGGGAGGCGTTGCTAATTCTTATTTTAGTTGTTTTGTTTTCCTTTTATCATCCTTTGATTCTCATAGCATGCATTGCATTGTACATATGAGAAAAACTTGAAAAACCCCTAAATTTTTTAAAATCTTCGAAACAGCCAAAAAGATTTTCAGTTGTCATTTAAGTTGCATTTCATACACTTGTATGATCATTTAGGTTGCATTGAGCATGTTTTCATTTTTTTTTGAGATTTGTGACTTAGCATTCAATATGATCTTTAGGATAATGCTAGATATTGCTAAGTGAATTATAGAAATCTCTTCTTTGCATCTTGATCTCTTCGCTCGAAACTCGTGATTAGGTTGAAGCATATTAGACTTGAAACCGATTCTATCAATTTGAACCTAATATTGACTTTAATTTCTTTCTTAGAGACTTGATATGCTTGTTCAAAGTAACCATATACACAATTGGACTTTATTTACGCCTTTTTACCACTCTTTGCTAGTCCAAATGGCCTTCCCGATTCACGACATCTAATGTGAATGAGGTTGGTTTCCCATACCTTGCATAACCTTGACTCTTCTTTAAAACCTACATGTATTTTCTTGAGTGAGCCCTCATTTTTGAAAATGCATACGCAAGTAAAATCTTGAAAGATGTGAGTGACAAAGAAAGTGCTTTCATTTAGAGCTAGGCTCATTTTAAGACTAGTAATAGCTTAGGATTTGTGTTCTTATGGGTTGGGTTTGGTGAGCGTTTTGGTGAGCAAAAAAAAGAGTGTGTTGAGTTTAAATGAAAGGAAAGCCAAAGAAAGAAAAGAAGTGTTGAGTTTAAATGAAAGGAAAGCCAAAGAAAGAAAAGAAGTTGAGCTACTCTAGGAAAATGGTGTGTTTTGTTAAAGTTAAAGAAAGAATCTAGTGTTTGATTGTTAATAGAAATCCCCTTTATAAACTAGAACCCAAAAGGGCTAGTAGAAAAGTATAAAAAGAAACCATAGAGGAAAGGATAGAAGCAAAGGAAAGAGTCTAGAAAGTAAAGAACCCCCTAGAGCATGCTAAAAAGTTTAAAGGAAGATTCAAAAGGCTTAGATCACCAAAAGGAAGAAGATTTTTTGTAAAATCATGGGTAGAACTTGGGAGTTTAAATTTTATGGGTTTGGTAGAATGGAAGCACTAATTTGTATGCATCAATTGTTCCATTTCTTCCTTGCTTTTACATGATGTTTTGCATTACTTTTTCTTCAGTGTGAGTCACCTAAAAATGTTTTTAAAGCTGCCTATTCTTTCGCATTTAAACCTTATTTTACCTAGCCTTGAACATTGTTTGATAGTTGATAAGCAAAATCATGCATTAAATCCTTAATGAATGTTAAAGAATTGATGGATAGAAAGGTATGTGAATGCTTAATCACCTTGTCTAGAGGCAAAAGATTGGAGTAGCAATAGATTGCGAGAAGATTGATTGTGCTTAAAGCGCTTAGTGATAGCTTGGTATTATCTTAGGTGATGGTGTTGAATTCGTTTGAATCTCTTTGTTTAATTTTCTTTGTTTTCAAACCTCTCCATCGGGTTGTTCTCTTTGTTTGCTCGAGGGTGAGCAAAAGGCGAGTCCAAGGGAGTTGGTAGCCCTTTTCTAGCACGCATTTTTGTAGTATTTTGAGGCATTTAGCTTAGGTTTTTGCATATTTTGATACATAATTTGTTCATTTAGCTTAGATTGAGTTTTAGAGTCCAAGTACTTGTTTTCTTGCATTTGCATGCATATTTTGTCTATTTTAGGTGAAAATGGAGTCTGGAACAAGTATGGACCAAGTAGAGAGAAGAATCAAGACACTACAAGAAAACATATAATTTGTGACACCCTCATTCGTCACAAAATCGTCACAAATGGGTCATTTGCGACTACTTAGTGACGAAAATGGGACGTCGCAAAAATGTCGTCGCTAATTTTTGCAGTCACAAAGTAGTCGCAAATTAGCGACTACATTGTTACGCTGCTTTGGACGTCGCAAATTAGCGACTACTTTCTGACAACAGTACATCGTAGCAAATTAGCTACACTTTTGTGACGACATCTTTGTCGTCGCAAATTCGCGACGCTTTTGCGACAACATATGGAAGTGGGAAATACACGACGAAGTAGCGACGTGTTGTATTTGTGACTACTTTGTGACTATAATTATCAATCGTTAATTTACGACTAATTAGTGACGACTTTGTAGTCACAAACAAGCGACTGATTAGTGACGATTTTTGTAGTCACAAATAAGCGACTGATTAGTGACAATCTTTGTAGTGTCTAAATGTCACAGTAGTTACAAATTAGTCTCAGAAGTGTCACTAATAAGCGACGACTTAGCGACGCTTTGAAAGTTTTTGGTCATTTTTCAGTTACAAATTTTGTACGGATACTATTTAGATTTGACTGTTTTGAAAAGCCTAAATCAAAATCATAGCTAAAATTCTTGTAAATTATACAAAGCATAGGTTTTTAAACATTTAGCTTGACAAAAGAAGCTAAATGATTGAAACATTAGTTGAGAGTACAAAAGATAATTATACAAAAGCACAAAAGAACTGAATAATTTAAAGTTTGTTCAAGACATAAAGACTTAGACATAAAGACATAAACATTAGCTAACACTATCAAGTTTGTTGACCTTCTGGAGAGGTTGTTGTGTGTTGTGCATTTGGTTCCGGCTCAGTGGAGTTGGTTGAGTGACCGTTGCTCGTCATGAAATCGTTAACCATCTTCTCTAATTGAGCGATCCTCAACTGACTATCCTTGAGCTCAGTAGCGAGGTTAGAGGCCAAGATAGGTGTCATTCTTCTATAAATACTCAACAAAAGGCAAGAAAAAGAATAAGAATATCTTTGGAGGAGAGCGAAAAGGAAGAGGCGATGAACACAAGGATCATGAAGTGACATTTCATATAAGAAGACATCATTTGGATACTCCCTCGTAAGTATCCCCATGCAACCTAATACATAAGAAGAGATTTCCAGGCCTACTCTTCCTAGGGATTTTGCCTCTCTTTTCTTTTCATCCATTTTAGAAATATCAGACATAAAACTATGAACTTTGGATGTGGTGCTTTAATGGCGATTCATCTATGGCACTTAAAAGTTTATGCAAGATATTTATGTATGCAAGATCCAAAAGTTTAATCCAAATAATTAGCGTTAAGAAGGAGAATATCAGATGCTCTACTGGAAAAAAAAATATTATTTGTTTATTTTTAATATTTTTATTGTTTAATATCGAACAGTAAGCTCAAGTACGCTTTCAAATACTTTATGTAAATACAAGATCAAAAATAAATAAATGGATGTTCATCGATCAAGTTGTTTAATGAAATGACATAAGGTGAAAATCGTATTAATGTTTGTTGATAGAAGAAAGGCTACGACGGGGAGATGACTTGAATATGTACTTTTGACCAATGCATTTTTTACAAACCTTGAAAAGAGTACTTATGATCACATGAACACCGATGTATCAAAAACTATCTATTTAAAAAAAATGATCACAATCTCAAATACAGTAAAAACTCTATAAATTAATATTCAATAAAGTAATAAAATAGATAAAGTAATAAATTTTGTCGGTCCCGAGTCGGGCCAGTGCAAAATTTAACACAAATCGATAAGATAATAAGATAATAACTTTTTAAAAAATTCTATACAAATATATGGTCCCATTAATATAATAAAATAATAACTGCTATATTTTTTTTTTTCATTTCATAGTAAATGGTGTTTAAAATAAAAAAAATTGTTTCAAAATATATTATATTTTCAACTTTTATTTTAGAGAAATTCACTAAAATACCATACTTTAAAGTTTTGTTTATAAAAATACCACTATTTTTCAAAAATTCCAAAAATACCACAAATTTTCTTTAACTTCTAAAAATACCACAAATACAAAAATTGATTTTCAAGGGTTTATAATTTAAAAATTTTGGGTTTGGGTTAACTGTTCCAAAATTAGAGTATAGTTTTAGGCGGTAGGGTTATGTTTTGGGGTTTAGGGTTTAGTTTTGAATGTTAAAAGTTAATTTTAAATTTTGTGGTATTTTTGGAGCTTTGAATAAAAGTGGTATTTTTGAAACATTTGAAAAAATGTGGTCTTTTTGGAAACAAAACTTGAAAATATGGTATTTTAAAAAATTGCCCATTATTTTATTTTATTTTGTACCATTGTAATGAAGGTTGTGGAAAGGATGTTTGTGATGTCAATGTTAGGAAAAATATGATATTCAATAAAATTAAAAATATTTTTGTAAAAAACATTTAGTCTTAATTATTGTTATCATGTAGGTATTTTTTGGTGCTTCATGTTTGTGATGGTACTGGTGCTCAAATTAGAGTCTTTTTTCTTGATGATATCGCAAGATCTTTGCTATATGTTTCATGCATCCGATTATATGTAGTATTGACCAGGTATTTGAAAGTAGTTTGGTTTTAATATTATTTTTCAATTACTTTATTTACACATCCGATTTAAAAATTCAAATGGGAGGAGTTTCTTCCTTAAACTTTATATATTTGAAAACAATGCTAAATGTAGGGGTTTTAACCACATTGTTTCTCGGTTCTCCGATGATGATCTTATGATAAATCAATATTGAGTTTCGACCAATTGGTATGAGTTTACCTACGACATTGCTAAATGATCGTTCTAAACGTTCACGGAGATTCGCAGCTAAGGTATGTATGTATTCATTTCTTTTTGGATGTTGATTATAGTAACTTTGTGTATTAATTTATTCTTTTGCATAGCTTACCGGGAAATACGAGACAACGTGTAAACTTCGTGAGATAGTCTTGGATGAAATCGCTAAGCTTAAAACTGAACTAGAAATAATCGAATCTGATATAAAGTTTCTAGAATCTCTTTATACGGATGGGGAAGAACTTAGTTTCAGTATCATAGCTCTGTTACCACGTTTTGTAGAAGTCCTCAATCGTGGAAATGAGACAACGAATAGATAATGTTTTTTTTTTTTTTTTTTTTGGTCACATGTTATGTTTTTATTTAAATTTATGAATAATTTCGATTTCATTGTGTCTCCATTGATTTTCTTTATTCATATTTTGGTATTAGCATGGATCATGTTCGTTTTCTTATTCGATTTATGTTTGGGTATAATAAACTTAAATAATCGTCATGCAACATGGGAAATGTTGGTCATCTTTTAATGCCCTAGTTGATATATACACTAAAGCAAATCTGTATTATTGGGCAATAGGGACCATATCCTCATAAGTCTAAGCATCGTAAAATAGAAATACGAAAAAAAGAAATCAGACTTAAACAGTTAACAAATGAACTTACACAATTTTCAGATCTATACAACATATTTGGACTGACTTACAAGATTCAGAAAAGTACATGAACATATTGTGAAACACAAACAGACATTTAACATGTCAGAGACTAAACTTCAACTGTTCTCTCTTTGGTTAAGTTCCACCATTTCCTTCTTATTTTTCTTGTGCAGGGAGTAGAAGTAAGATCCTAAAGCCAGAGCTGTTCCGATCAAAGCACCTATTCTAAACCAAGTAAATTCATCATCCATAAAATCAAATGCCAACACAACAAACAAAGCAACAAGTGGTGAAGTACACATATGTACAACATCAGCAAACACTCCCGATACGTAAAGCACCAAACCTATTAACCCGACTGCCCAAACTTGCCACGACAAAGCCAAACCGATCAAACTCAGAACATAATACGTTTCTCCTTTCTTAAACCTCTTGCTATCACCTTTAAGTTCTTTAAAATCGCCACTCGCAAACAAACCAACGAGGCAAACAAGCGAGGCGACAAAAGAGACACAAATTTGCATCTCTAAGACCATCCTAAATACTTTCTTGTTACCATATCTCTTTGTCTTCACCAATAGTTTCTCGAATCCGAGTTGGATTAAACAGAGAGATAAAGAGAAAGCAACCGTAGCAGCGAAGGTTAACCAAGCTTGAATGCTATGGGATTCTTCGTCTTCATCAGGCTGTCCAACAAATTCAGGATCACCAAAAACGTATAGCACAATAGTGAGGATTATGGATATGATGATCCATCTATTAAACTTGAAACGGTTAATAATGGCTGTGAAAATGGCGGTAAATATCAACTGTGTCGCGGAAATCAACGTGAATATGCCAAAGTTTGCGTATAATTTCCCGAGAGCGAATAATTTGCTGTGAGCAGCAACAAGAACACCAAGAGAGAGGTAAAGAAAGAAAAGACGAAAAGAGAGGAAACGTGGACTGTTGGTTTCTTGGTGTGGTTTTGGTGAAGGGAAAATGAACAAGAGAGGGATGAGAATTGGAAACGCGGCGTTTTGAATCAGAGCTTGAAGCCATGTTCCTTTGTATTGTCGATCTTCGTCACTCTCTTCTCGCTTGTCTTGAACATAGAAGAAGTTCAAGAGAAGCATGACGAGAGAATCTCCGAGCAAGACTAAGAAAAGACATAACGAAACAGAGATCCACCATTTTCTTTGTCTTAGAATCAACAATCTTGTTTGGCTCAAGATCTGGTCTGGTTCTGGATTCTGAACATGTTCTGATTCTTCTGTTGATTAAAAAGAAAAATTAGAATCCCCAGTGTTTATTATTAGATAGAAGATTTGTTGAGACATTGAAATTACCATTTCTTGTCGTCTGTTTGGAAGCTTCTGACATCTCTATGAGTTTTTTTTTTCTCTTCCTTAATCTCTGAAGATATGATTATTATGTAAATTTCATTCTCTATGGATAAATATATAATATTCTCCGATTCATGAGAATGAGGATGGCGGAGGAAATTTGCGCGTTAAACAATTCACTAGTCCATCTTGGCGGCGATATAATTATTTTTTAATAATAAAACAATATCTCAGAACTATACGGAATCATGTGATCCTGACAGATAGGATTTGTATACTTTGAAAACGATATATCTGTTTTGCCTCATTAGCCAAGTTTTAAAAACGCCGCTATAACATGAATTATACCATGTCACATATGGTGAAAATGTCGATTTATACATGAATTACTTTAAAGAAATATATATTTATACATGAAGTATACCGACGAGAAGATTCATATGTGAATTTAGATAATATTTTTTATCCTGCTGTCTGCGCAAAAACATCAAATAAATATAACAACCCTATAAAAAAGGCGATATTTAGCAAGTATTTTGTTTGTTCTCTGGCTTTTGATTCTTACATCCAGTTTTCAAAGTACATCTGTCGGAATTTAGAAAAATATATTCGAAAACAAAAACACAACACGGACGGCTTAAAAATCTTGATTGCTAAATTCGGACTACAGTAAAATACTTTCAAACAAAATTACCTTAAATGAGCAAGTTGTAATTAGGAGTCAACGGTCATTGTGTGTGAACCTCGATAAATTAATACTTGATAAACTAATAAACTAATAAACACTATAAATTAATAAATTATCACGGTCTCGAGTCGGGCCAATGTAAAAATCAACTCAATTTGATAAAATGATAAGATAATAATTTTTTTGAAACTCATATGTAAAATATGGTCCCAATAATAGCATAAATTAATAATTGCAAATCTTAGACATATATGTATATACATCTAAGGTAATTTAGTAAAATATGACTCCAATGTTGTTTGTCTTTTCTTAAAGTTGGAATCACGTTGGAGCTCGTCTCTAATTTTCCTTATTGCATCAGCAACTACTGGTGTTGTCTTCTCAACCTGCATCCAAAAGTTATGAAGAGTTCTAGAAGCGAGAATTGTTTCTTTACGCGTAACTGGTTCCAAGGGTAATGCAAGATCTTCTTCAACTTCATTTTCAACATTAAGGATAGTAGCCGCAATTTCTTCTAAACTCTGAACTTCTGAGAAGGCATCGTTTTCACCCGGATAGTCTAGTAAGGTCTTGACATCCATTCTGTTCCGATAACAGAGATTATTAATCACAACTTCAAGTTCATGAATGTCGTTTGATTCATCTTCTAAATTCCTTGATACATCCTCTGTTGAGCGAATTTTGCAGTGTCGGAAACAATTTGCTATTGTCTCTTGACGAACATCAGTTGTCCAAGCCGAGACTGCAAAATTGATAGCATTCAAAACGTTGATCTTACCTGGATCAGATTGTCCCAACTCATAACCTTCTAAAATCTCACGGTAAAATCTCCTACGATAATGCATCTTAAAAGCTCGTATTATTCCAGCATCACAAGGTTGAATTTTTGATGTCATGTTGGGTGGCAAGAAATACAACTCAACATTCTGTAGTCCTTCAATATTTCTTGGATGTGCTGGACAATTATCTACCACAAACAAAACTCTTCTTCCATGAATTCTCGTATCAAACCAGTGGATATATTCTTCAAAAAGCACACTTGTCATCCAAGCTCTTTTGTTGGCACGATAATGATAATTCAAGCTACTTATGTTGATATTCTTGAAACAACGAGGCTTTGCATATTTTCCAATAATCCATAGAGGAATTTTTTCAGATCCATCCTCATTACAACAAATAACAACAGTTAGTCGTTCTTTGTCTTGCTTTTTTCCTTCAAGTTGTTTCGTAGCAAGAGAATGATCAGCTTGTAACCTCTAAAACAAACCAGTTTCATCCATATTGAAAACATCTTTCATAGGGAATTGATTTATTTTTTCCCTTATAGCTTCTCGTTTCTTCTCCATGTCTTGTACATCAACCGAACCACTCTCTCCAAAACGACTGTATGACTTGATGCCATGTCGTAACTTGAATCTTTCAAGCCATCCTTGAGAAAATTGGTGCTCTGTATCTTGCTCAGGGTACACAAGTTTCATTGTTTCTTTTGCCTTCGTCAAAATTAGCTCTCCAGTCATGTTTACACGATCTTGGTATTGTAGAAACCACTCAAAAACAACTTTTTCCATATCTGGAAATTTTGCTGGTTTGTGCCTCTTGATATCTCTTCTTGTTTCCAGATTGATAGAAAGATAATCACTTGATCGTTTGAGTGTGTTTGAGATTGTAGCTTGACTAACCTTTAGATGAAACTTTTTTTCAACCCACGTTTGCAAATCTTTTTGGGTGCATGACGCATGATCTCTTTTATGCTCACATAACTCTTTGCGTATTTGATCCGTCATTGTCGATTTCCCAACACCTTTTAGATGGGAAGCCATTGCTAAATTTGATTTTGAAACAAGCGATGAAAAAGAATGTTGAATCAAAAACCTAAGATGAACATCAAAACAAAATCTCGTACATAAAAAAATGTAAGGAAATGAATCATTATGGAAACAAATTGAATAAAATATGTAAAAAACAAATCATTATGGAAATTCTAGTGAATATATATATTGGTAGAATATGAATTTTGAAGAAACTTTCTTATTTTAAATTAAAGAATCTTAGATTGGGGATTTAACAAAATCTCTCTCTAAATTAATAATTATTAATTTATCGATAAACTAATATTCTGTCTAAATTAATAAATTATCATGGTCCCAATATTATTAATTTATAGAGGTTTTACTGAGTTTGAATTTTCTACGGCCGCTGACATGGATATGCTTCGAAAAGCTGAAGTCTCAAGATGTCTTCTCCACGAAATGAGGAAGAGCAAGACGCTTTCAACAATATCCAATTATACATATCTTATATTCCTTTTTTGTATAAAAAATGTTATTGTGAATCTATTGGTTTCTGGTTTACTCCTAACCGGTTCAATCTCTGTCAAATGGATCAAGTAACAATTGGGCTGATTTACATTGGGATTCTACAGGGATTATCATATTACAAGGAATATTGTTTTGGGCCAAGGTGCACTAAACTCATTACAAAAGAGAGGAAGAAGAAAACGTGATATACATCACATAAGGCAAAGAGATCAAATCTTGGAGCAAAAGAAAAGGAAAATATATTCTCACGTAATATTTTCCTTCTAGGTTTTCTTCTTCTATATAAGCTTGTTTTATAGCTTATTCCTTGTATCGCTTCTTTAACCTAGAAAGAGAGGTAAACCTGTAAAGAGAAAGATTGATTAGTGCTTGTAAACCTTTTTCGATATAGTGAAGTTGAGAGGCAAGAGTTTCTCTCCCCAGACGTACCGAAAAGAAACTGGGTAAACAAATTATTTGTGTCTTATTTACTTGTTTTGCTTAAAGATCAAACGATATCCCTCACAGTTATTATAATTATAATTTTTTTAGAAACATTAGAAGCTGAATTCCACACTAGATATTGTATGAATCTTTAATTCTCTATTATATAAATCAAATAAGAATTGCATATAACTCAAGAGAAAGCTTACATTGTATGAAACGATGCATTTCATTATACTATAATTTATACATTGTATTGTTTGTCTTTGTAACCGGAAACTTTTTTTCCGAATGGAAGCATGAACCAAAACCACACATTCCTAGAAGCGATATTGACAGAAATTTTAGCTAGATTACCCTTTTTGTCTTTGTATTCTTTTTTTTCCTTTTTTTTAACATCTACTATTTATTGATATATAAATTGTAAAGATAATATAATTTTTGAATCCACCACATTTGTGGAAACGAAAAAGTTGCAATCATTGAATCAAACTCTACTTTTTTTTTGATAATATATCAACTGCTTAATTTTTCTCTCGGTTAACTTAATCTAGCGAACCATTTGGTAGTTTAGCCATCGACCACCGAATGTCATGAAGTGGATTTCCAAGTTTTGTACTTGAATCCTTTGTATTGATGATCTTGGTAACCTCCATATTATCATCCTCAAACCATACATTTCTCCGACCATCACTAAAAAAAAAAGTGTATAGTGTCATTTATTAAATTAGTTTACATCATTTTTTGATTGACATGACTAAAGTTATATCATTTATATGACTGATTTATCTATTATTGATTCTAATCTTTTGCATCACTAAAAAAGGCCGACGTAAATACTTTCATCATTTATTACAAATGATGTTAATATATGTAACTTATAAAAAATGAAACTAAATCTTACATCAATTTGTATAAGTGATGTTAAGTATTTGTGTCAGTTATAAGAATTGGTGTTGAATATTTAATATATCATGGTTTTCGCCGGGTTTCGACCATGATATAAGTCCTTTTATCGAGTCTTTTTATTGTTTTCGAGTCTTTTTAATATCTTACAGGTTATTGTACGTGGGAAGCTTATTTGATGATTATGGTGCATTTTGGAGCATAAACGAGATAGGAGTTGGATTTACAAGTGGAGAAGCAGAAATAATAGCACCTGTCGATCGACACACCCAACGGGTGTCGAACGACACCCACTTTTCAGAAGCCGACGGATTACTTTTACAAGAATGGAAAATTGCTTGTTTCGGCCCAGAAGTTACCAAAAGTCATCAAAGCCCACCACGAGTTCAAAACACTATATATAGGTTGCTTTTAGGTTTTTAGATCATTATCTTAGTTTCTATTGAACAGATTTAGAGAGAGCTTTTGAGAGATTTTAGGGAGACAAGTCTACTTTGTTCTTGAGATTCTTCGAACCCTCTGTATCTCTTCTTTATACTTTTTCTTTATGCATTATTATTTAGTTATGATTTGCTTTGCTTTCATGTCTGAGTAGTTCTCTTGTTAGGTTTATGCTGATTCGAAAGGATCGAAGATGAATTGTTAGGTTAAACTCACTTGTTAGGATTATCTCTTTGGTTTTTCACCTAGATTGCTTTAACTCTGATTTAGGATTCGCGACCCTGGATTTGGATCTTAGGTTGATAGATTGACACGAAAGTGTAATTGATTAGCCTGAACTAGATCTTAGGTGAGCAAAATTACTTATTCGCAAAGAAATTTGGTCTAGGAATTTTGTGAACAAATTGGACTTGAATTTAAAACTTGTTTAAATTGATTGAATTCGCAAAGAAATTTGGCTTTCTAGGGTTTAGGCATAGTTAGTTTTCGCAACAAAAGTTGGTTAATTATATCTTAGTGTTCCAAGTTCAAGAACGGTTCGTAATTAAATCATGATTTTGTTTAATCTGCAATTCTGATTCATCATGAGAATTACCTGAAAACCTAGCTTTTTGTTTAATTGAATTTTAAGGAATCAACAATATTTCTCTGTTTCAAATTGCTTTTGCTTTTATTTTAGTTTATTTGCTTAGCTCAATTCGAAGTCAAATTCCTATTGTTTGATTTAACTCCCAGTGATTCGACCGCTTACTACAATTAATATCTTAATTTGTGAGAGTAGCTCAGGGTAAATTTGAGCATATCAAAATCACCCATAGGATTTTGATTCTAGAATTTTGACTAAGTATTTTTTTTCGTTTTTACGCGTTTTTCTTTTTTTGTGTGTTTCAGGTACAAGCTAAGATGGTGCGTCAGCTTGTGGTTGTTCTTCCGAATGCTCAGGGTGAGTTGTTTGACAGAGATGGAAACAGATACAATGAGCAAGGAGATCGAATTGATGAAGCTGGTAATGCCATCACGGTGGCGGAAGAGGTTGACGATGCAGTTGCAGCTCAGCAAGCTGAGTTTGATCGTCAACGGGCTGAGTTGGAGCGTCAGCGTGCTGAGCTAAAGCGTCAGGCTCGGGCGAATCGCAGATTTCAGGAGGGTGTGCTTAACCAACGCACTTTGGGAGACTACAACCGTCCTATAGAATACTATGCCAACTGGACAACGATTCGGCCTCCTGGATTTCGAAGGAGAGATTTTGAGTTGAAGCCCGCTTACTTCTCTTTAGTGGTTCAACATCAGTTCCATGGGCACCCATCTGAGCACCCCATGGATCATCTCGAGATGTTCGAGGATCTTGCGTCTAACATCAAGGCTAACGACGTGTAAGCTCTTCCCTTTTTCTCTTGTTGGAGAGGCAACCTCTTGGCTGAAACAGTTGGAGCCAGGCTCACTGACTACTTGGAGTGATACCAAGAACACTTTCCTGAACCATTTTTACGATGAGTTGCGTTCAGAGGATCTGCGAGCTAAGATCTCCACGTTCGTTCAGGGTCCAACAGAAGCGTTCAAGGCTGCCTGAGAAAGGTTCAAGGGATATCAGAGAGATTGTCCTCATCATGGGTTTACAGAGGTTCAGCTGTTGGGTATCTTCTACAGAGGTATGGATTGGAAGCATGAGATGGCTTTAGATGCTGCGAGTAATGGGAACTTCAAAACAAGATTCCCAACTGACTGTCTCGAGCTCATCAAGAACGTGTATGCTAGCAACAGTAAAGATCGATGAGGAAAGAAGAAGATAAGCTAGTATGTCAGGTGGAGCTGAGATTGCTGAGGTTAAGACCAAGATATATTCTATGCATAGCCTTCTAGTGAACAAGAAGTCGATTCATTTTGCACAGGAAGTTGATACCTTCTTTTAGGATGAAGATAGAGAGAGCAGGAAGATGTTAATTACATCAACCAGAATGGCTATCATAATCAGCGTTATGGGAATCAATCAGAGAACAAGGGGTACAATAGTTACAATTAGAGGAGCTCATTCTCAGGAACTCCTAGTTCACCAAGCTATGCTCATAAGTCTCAATATCATAAACCATTTGGCAGCAACAGCAACCAAAGGAATTATGGATCTTCGTCATATCTACCGGTTCCTGCTAAGTCTTGAGAAAGCGACACGGAGGCTATGCTCGAACAGATTCTTGAGGGTCAACAAGCACTAACAGTGAACTTCAATGGGAAGATTGACAACCTCTACACTGATCTTAATGGGATAATAGAGGCCATTAACATTCACATGAAGAAGCTTGATACTCTGGTTGCTCAGACTGCTGAAAGTGTGAGGAGACAAGAAAGTTATCTTCCAGGGAAGACGGACATGAACCCAAAGCACTTCTCCAATTCTATCACATTGAAGAGTGAAGAACAAGTGATTCCAACTATTGAGAAGTATGAAGATGAGGATTGGCTCGTGGTTCTTGAAGAAAACATGAATTTTGAGATTGAAAAGCGCCTTTCGATCGACTCACCTCCTACTGTCGATCGACACCAAGATCAGACGGCAATTTCGAAACAGACACTGTCGATCGACAAACACAGTGAGTGTCGATCGAGAGCTACGGGAAATTTCTGTACAAACGTGAATCCATCAACAGTATCGATCGATACACCTGATGAGTGTCGAGCGACAGCACTAAGAAACGCATAAAACTTGAAAAATCAGTCTGAAAACGCCGTTGAACGTGTCTACCAGCCCAAGATTCCGTACCCAAGGAGTTTATACCTTCATCTATCGACCAAGGTAGTGACAAAGCACCTAAGGAAAAAGGGAAACAAGCTCCAACATCATTGAGGAAGCTACAAAAGTTGTTGAATACAGGGATGTTCGTTGTTCCGTGCTCAATAAAAGGTGTAGAATCGAAGGATTCTCTTTGTTACACAGGAGCTAATGTGAACGTCATGTCTGAGACTGTTGCGAAGAAGCTAGGGATTTTGGAGTTACAACCTTCAAAGACATATATCGAGCTTATAGATAGATAGTGTACAATTTCAAAAGGCTTCATTCCTGACGTGTTGCTTCAAATATGAGATTGTCTTGTTCCTACGGACTTTTACATCATTGAGACCAAGGATAACAGCTGTAAACCATATTCTTGGTGCACAGTTCCTTGCAACAGTGGAAGCAATGGTGGATTTTCCTAATAAGCGAATCTCCTTCTCGAACATCAACAAGAATGTCTTTTATCCTTCAGTTCTTGTCACACAGACTTCTTGTATGAGCGTTAATGTTGGAGATGAGACGAAGAAGGTTCAAAACGTCCTCAAGTTGGCTCCTTCCACTACACATCTTGAAGTTAACAATCCAACGAGTTCCAAGTGCCAAAAGATCCCCAAGGTGAAGCGCATAAAGACCTCTAAACCATTCTCTAAGTTCAGAATTGTCATTCCTTTGGAGTTGAGGAAGAAGGAAGAGGCAGTTGTCCAAGAGATGCTGAACAATACTATGAAGCTCTTTCCTGGTATTATTCCTTGCAAGTCTGGGGGAAGTGCACTTCAGAGATCCACCTCCAGCCTAAACATCATCCGCAGTCAAGCTAATGACTGAAAACAGGCGCTTGGTGGGAGGTAAACCACTTGTAAGTATTTTTCTTTTCTCTTTGAGTTATCTTCTTTCGTTTTGAGTCAGTTTGTCCTTTGCTTCAGTTTGACTTTCAATTTTGTGAAACTTTTTATCTTAAGACTATGTGTTGTGCTATTTGATCGTGTTTCGTTTGAGTGATTTACAGTGTCCCTTCAGACTGCTCAAATGATAGAATCCTCAAAAGCCACAATTGCAGAATTTCAAAGGTCCTGTCGATCGACACATCCACAGTACAAGTCCAAGTTTCTCGTTTTCCACAAATTTTTCTGTTATTTTCTTTTCCTTCTCACCAATCTCAGATTTAATAACACTGGGGACAGTGTTGTTCAAGTCTGTGGGAGGTAGTTGCTAACATTGTTTTCTATTTTGGAGTCAAAAATTTGTTTTAAGAGTCAAAATGTAGGGAACAACGATCTTTCATAGGAACAAACGCTTAGTTTTTGTGACTTGTAGCTGTTGCGACGAAGCCTTTGGATGGAGCGAATTCGAAACCAGATGATAGTACAGGTTCCTCTCTTATCGCGACTTGCAGAACGAAGTAGATCAAACTCTAGACTAGTACACTTGATCTCCATTTCGCTATACTCTCTTTGATGATATCACGACAGTAATCGATCCAACATTTAGGACTCCTTATTTTCTTTACCATTCTTTGTTGATCCTGAATGGCCAACTCATTTTTAGTTGGTACCCGACCCCTAGCTTTAAACTTTTATTCAAGCCTCATGCGATCACTTTCCCTTTGTTTTATGTGCAGGCATGTGTATAAACACCGGAGAGAAAAAGGTCTGACGCAGTTTTTCATTCACAAAATTGCACAGGATGAGGATTCGGTTGGAGAATTTTACAAAGAGCGACGATGCTACGCATTCCTTGGGATTTCATGCATAACAGTGGTAATTCTCGAGACTAACATCTACTCCCTCTATTGCATATTAGTTGTCGTTCTAGGTGATTTCACGTCAATTAAGAAAACATTTAAAAATTCTGTTTTGCCCCTAGTTAATATGTTTTTCATTTGATATATGTAATTAATAAGCTAAAAGAGTATGGATAAAAATGAAAAATCAATTATAAATCTGCATTGAAAATGTAAAACGACAACTAATTTGATACAAAAGAAAAAGCGTAGAATGACAACTAATATGAAACGGAGGGAGTATGTAAGATCATTCCCCCCTTAAAAAAAAAGTTTCAAAAATTCAATAAGGGAAAGGGAATGATCATTTTTATAAGTCTCTAGCTTCTATAAAAATCCCAAGGAATGAAGAGGATGGATGTGGATAGTGGAACATGTTATTATATGATGGTGTTTGGTTCCTGACAACGTTTTGGAGGAGGGAGTGCAATGTGAATGAGAAACTGTGGGCATCAATTGGACCAGTCTCTCTCTTGTGTTTATGCATAATGTCTGCATCTACCAAATAAAATCCGGTAACCCTAAACACTTTTAGCTCCACTGAAACACCAAAAGCCTTTTAACATCATACCTAGCCTTTTACTTGGTTGATATCATTAGAGAGAATTCCATCATCACTTTGATCAAGTGTGCGACAATTAGGAGAATGTGAAACTGACGGGTTTGCAGGTTAAGGTTTGAGGCCCAACCTATGATGGTTGAGATTCGTGAACGCCAAAGGTACTTTGTTTATATGCAGCGAAAGAGTCAAAGAGGCGAAAGCAATGTCCTCAAGGAAAAGTAAGTTCTCGCGATTTTCAAACCTTGACTTCATTCTTAGTCTCTAGTTTTCTTGAGGGCAAGCAAAAGCTAAGTCTGGGGGAGTTGATATATCATGGTTTTCGCCGGTTTTTATAAGTCCTTTTATCGAGTCTTTTATCGTTTTTGAGTCTTTTTAGTATCTTAACAGGTTATTGTACGTGGAAAGCTTATTTGATGATTATGGTGCATAAACGAGATAGGAGTCAGATTTACAAGTGGAGAAGCAGAAATGATAGCACCTGTCGATCGACACACCCAACAAGTGTCGATCGACACCAACGATGGTAACGTGTCGTTCGACACACCCAACGGGTGTCGAACCACTATCTCCGAGTCTACCTCCAGCTCCAGCCGCGATATACCTCGGTCCCAAGCAATGTAGAGACCATAATAGACACCCCATAATTATGTCAAAGGTGCCGAACAGATTCCACTATTTAAAGAGAATCCCACACACCATGTACCATACCGGTCTCTTAAGACTCCTCCGGCCGTGGCTAACCCCGGTTCCTTCGAGATGCACCATCAGTATTCAATTTAATCCAGCTCTCATCCGGTGGTATCCACGCAATCATCCTCTTGACCCTATGACTCCCATTCTGATTTCCTCGGACTAGAGAATGTGCCACCGTGACCTCTCTCGCAAGCTCCTTAATAAATCTGACTGTCTCTGCAATTTCCCATTGACCCAAACACATCACCGCACCTCCATTTCCAACCCCACCAAACTGCCATTCCAAAAAATGTTGTCCATGTACTCCCTCCCACCACTGTATCATCTCCTAAGTTGTTGTATGTTATGGATCTTCTGCTCTCTTGTGAATGGAGTCAAAATGTTATAGATCTTCTGCTCTCTTGTGAAATAAAACTTGAAAAGGCTCATTTATTTATCAAATTTCTTCCTTTATTCTTCTTCGTGTGTATCTTATTTCTTCCTTTAATCTTCTTCGTCAAATCCACTTTCTTCGTTTCAAAATTGATTTTCCGGTAGAAATTGATTTCACCATCCCTACGACATCGTATACATAATAATGAACACAAACTACAACAAAGTCATTTGCATCGACTTACCTTTTTACTTATCATTGTTAATAAAGGAAGTGATAGCTTCACACAAATAGATGTTGTGACCAACGTTCAAAGGGTTGCTTTTTACCCACCAAACCAAATTTTAAGTAAAGTGAATAACAAGCAAGAGAGAATGAGAGAAACTCTTTAACAAACAAAACAATAGAATGAGAGAAACTAGAGAACTTTTTTCCTTAGAAAAATGGGAACGGTTTGATATATACAGGAAAAAAATTGTGTATATCTTTTTAAAAGATTTAGTGATATAACTGCTTTAAATAACCCCGATCGATTAATATTTTTCGAAAATTACATTTAAACAAAAAAAGAATCCTCAAAAATGGCACAAAACGTTTTTTGTTTCCATTTAATTAGGAAATTGATATTTTATAACTACATATATTCACGGAATATTAGCAACCTAAACAAATGACAGCTATATTTGGGGATCCAGTGATCACGTTGATTTAGTTAAAAGATTTTGTTTCAGAAGTTAATTTAATTTAAAGATATATGTGGAAGCTGAATTCCGCACTAAGTATTTATTAGAGAATTCGGGGAAGAAACTTTACGGTTATAAAAAATGTCTAGGTTTAATCGAATGAACCGTCGAATGAAACGAAAATGGTATTTTATTTATCAACGAACAAAGAATACAATGAGAATACAAGTGAGTGATGAGCAGCAGCTAGCTAGTACTTTAGTTGAGTGTGCATCAGTAAAAGAAGTTATGTAAAAATCTGTCTCTTCTCATTGTATTTATAGCTCCATCAGCTTCGTTCGTTAGCTCCAAAAGCTCAGGTCCTCGCCGCGTATCTTGAGCCGTTCGGTTGCGATCTTTCGGAAATATCGAAGCTGAAACTAGTCCACGATCTCCGGTTGACTCGTTCTCAGCTCCAGCTCCACCTCCTTTTTAGACTTATCTATTCCTCTGCGGGTTCCAGCCCATTCTGAGCCCAATTTGCTCTCTTAATGGACCGTAAATGGGCTTGGTCTTATTCAGAGCCTCAAGTCTTCGCGTTATTCTTCTTTACTGAAGAACGACTTGTTATGATATGGGTTTTTAGCTAGGCCGGATTCGGTGTGACGAATCGAGCTCTAACAGTTGCGTCCCTAGCCCACTACGCGTTTAGGGGATAATCACTTAGTGGGCGGTTCCCGTATTTTCAAGATCCCGCAGCCGACCTCGAATCCCGCTAATTAATTACTCTTACCTTGGATTCCTCGTCTCCTCTGCTTCCGACTGTCCGATCCAGCGTGCCTTCCTTGATCCGACGGTCCCCAAATTTAACTAGGAGGCTAACTTTCCACGCTAACCAAACGACTTATGGCTTATATCACCCCCGGGACCCACCTTTCTCTATGAAACTGCTCGCATTCCTTTCTTTATCTCTCTACTTCAAAGGAAAAATCTCCACTTTTCTATAAAATCTTCATACTTTCACTTCCCATAATACAAATCATCAGGCTCGCTTTCACCTCGATCCATCTGATAACCTACTTCAATTTCATCCAGAGAGCTAGACATGGCTGATCCAGTCCATAACGATCAATGGGGACCCTACGGTGCGTCGTCAGTGACGCCAGAAGATCTTCAAATATTACAGGCGAGGAACCTATTTGTCGACTTCCGCCTGCCTAATTCTGGTGAAACGCTAGAGACAATCGTTCCGGGGTGGTGTTGCCCTTACCTGATTTACTTTGGGTCGTGTGACCATACATTTCTCATCCCTCCTTTGTGACGTGGATCCTCTCCTGCCTAGGACTGGCCTTCACTCAAATGGTTCCTAACTTCCTTTGTGCCATTGTTGGTACCTTTGTTTGGGGCTATGAGGAGCAGATGAGTATGGGGGCTTTAGACTTCCTCTACTTCTACCTGGCTCGGAGGTGCGGAACTACTCGCGGAAAGTTCTATTTGAGCCCGCGCCCCAACTGCCATATCGTTACTATCCTTGATGACAAGAGGGATGCCAATTGGCACCTGGGGTGCTTCTTCTTTAGAGTTTCCTCCGCCTCCGTAGCATCTGTCGGATGGTTTGAGCGTCTTCCGAGGGCTTTTGCTAGCAGAGCCGGTGAGTGACTGTAACAGATTTTCTCTTTCAATAAATCCGTGTTTGTGCTCAGCTAGGTTCCCTTCTTCTTCACAACCTGCGTACCCCAATGGAGGATGACTACGACCATTAGGTCCAGGAAGGACCGAATGTGCTCGGGGAACGTCTCATGGCCGTCGTTTAACGAGGAGAGAATCTGGAGAGCTTACTCTACCGCCCCAAGGTTGGGTTCAATTGCAGCAGCCGGTTCTTCTTCACCTGCATACCCTTTATCTTTTCTTACTCCAGCTCTGTAACGTTCCCGAGACACTCTCCAGGTTCAACAAAAGATGGGGATGACCTTGCTGGGTCATGCTGCCCAGCTGCCACAAGGCCGACAGCGACTCTGACATTGCCTTCTCCTTCTTGTAGGCTCCATCGAGATGGCCCTGCGATCCAAGTAGGCCGCTACCCCACTCTGACCAGCGGTATCCGCTAAGAGCTGTGCCGGTGGTTCCAGAGGCAACGCGTCTTGCCGGTGTTTGTTCCTCCGCACAGGAGGCCCCGAATTGGGACGCTAGCCTACCTTCAGTGGGGAAGGTTCTTGGAAAGCTCCCCGCCTTGGATTTTGCCCGACGATTGGTCAGTGGGAAACGTTTGCGGTCGGAGCTGGAACCCGCTACTCCGCAGATCCCCATTGCAGGTCCTTCGCACGCTTCTGTCGGGGACCCTGTGGCGCCCTCTACTAGTGAGTGATCACTGAAGATGGTGGGTAATTTTGTGTTTGTTATCGGCCGATGATCCTCCTTTGCTTAACTAACTATCCTCGCTCTGGGCAGGTCCTTGAAGCTAGCAGCGAGCGGGTCATTGATGCTGAGCAGTGGATAAGTTCTCTTTCGAGTAGGGACGAAGTCAAGGAGATGCACTGTATCACTTCGGAGTTAGCGGGCAAGCTGAAGAAGACTCAGGAGGAGACATTTCTGACCGCGAGAAAATCCTTTCCTACATTCGTGAAGGTGAGGCACGAGAGTGGGTATTCATGGCTGTCTCGAAGGCAGCGACGAGCTGGTTGGCCATATGCGAGAGGAAAACGAGAAACTGAGCTCCTCTCGCAACGCTGCCATTGTGGTGGAGGCTCTGAAGCAGAAGAAAGAGTTAGCCAAGAGGAATGAGTCGTCGTTGCTAAGCTGAAGAGTCAGCTGCGGGCAGAAGAGGTGGAGACTCAGATCGAGGGCGTCGCAGAGCATCGTTTCATTGAGCTCCTCGTTAGGGGGGCACATTGCCCTCCAGAGGCTTGGTACAGCTGTTTCAGCTAAAACTATGGCTTCAGTTCCATATACTTATGAGAACGGTGTCTCGTCAGTTGATTTCTTAAGAGTGGTCCTGCCGGCCCATAGGACCCCTTGCAGCTCGTTACTCCACCCCTTTTTACGCGCGCTGAGACGCTTCTTTAAATTATTGAGTAGTGTCTTATTTGCGGCCTCAACTTTTCCGTTTCCTTGAGGGTACCTCAGAGTTGAATATGTGAGGCAGATTTCGTTGAATTGGGTACAATTGTCGGTCACTATTTTGAACGGCTTGCCGTGACGACATATGATGTGCTTCATGATGAACTTCCTGACCTACTCCGATTGGATCTATTGGTAGGTGGTAGCTTCCATCCATTTGGTGAAGTATTTTGTGAGGACTAGTACGAATTCGACCTTTAGGTTCAGATTTGGCTAGTGTGCCAATTATGTCGACTGACCACCTCATGAACGGGTGTGGGGCAAATATCGAGGACAGCAGCTCAGGTGGTTGGTGGATTATCGGGGCGTGCTTTAGGCACTTTTCGCATTTTTGGGCAAAGTCGGCACAATCGGCTGCTATGGTCTGCCAAAATTACCCCTGCTTTGTTGTTCGATCCGCTAGAGCTCGTCCGCCAGAGTGATTTCCGCAAGATCCATTGTGGACCTTGGTCATGACGGTGTGTGATATATCATGGTTTTCGCCGGTTTTCGACCATGATATAAGTCCTTTATCGAGTCTTTTCATTGTTTTCGAGTCGTTTTAGTGTCTTAACAGGTTGTTGTACGTGGGGAGCTTAATTGATGATTATGGTGCATTTTGGAGCATAAAAGGGAGAGGAGCCGAAGTTACTAGTTGAGAACCAAAATTTTGGTCATGCGTCGATCGACACACACTTTTTATAAGGCGACGGTCTGAATTTAAAAGAATGGAAGAATTGCCTTTTTGCCACATAAGTTATCATAAAGACCCCACCAAGATTTCAGATTATTATTTATACTTTTCTTTTTGGTGTTTAGTTGGACATCTTATTTTCTATTGAACAAAGTTATGAGAGATTTTTGAGAGCTTTAGGGAAACAAGTCTATTTCGTTCTTGAGATTCTTCGAACCCTTTGTATCACTTTCTCTATCTCTTTTATATGCAGTATTATTCAGATAAGCCTTATTTTGCATCCATGTCTGAGTAGTTCTCTTGTTAGATTTAGGGTTCTTTGAAAGGATCGAAGATGAATTGTTAGATTCAAATTACTTGTTAGGATTATCATATTAGTTCTTCATCTAGATTGTTTTAACTCTTATTTAGGATTCGCGACCCTAAATTAGATATGCTAGGTTGATAAATTGACACGGAAGTGTAATTGATTAACTTGGAACTTAGATGAGCAAACTCTCCTATTCGCAAAGGAATTTGGTTTATGGATTTTGTGAACAAATTGGAACTTAGACTTAATGCTTGTTTAAATTGATTGAATTCGCAAAGGAATTTGGCTTTCTAGGGTTTAAGCATAGTTAGTTTTCACAACGGAAGTTGGTTAATTATACCTTAGTGTTTCAAGCTCGAGAACGGTTCTTAATTAAATCCTAGCATCTTTTAATCCACAATTCTAATTCATTCTAAGAATTTCCTGAAAACCTAGCTTTTTGTTTAATTGAATTTTAAGAAAACAACAATCTTTCTCTGTTTCAAATTGTTTTTGCATTTACATTACATCATTGGCTTAGCTTAATTCGAAGTCATAAAATTTATCGTGTGAACTGATTTAGGGATTTTGTGAACAAATTGGAACTTAGACTTAACGCTTATTTAAATTGATTGAATTCGCAAAGGAATTTGGCTCTCTAGAGTTTAAGCATAGTTAGTTTTCGCAACGGAAGTTGGTTAATTATACCTTAGTGTTTCAAGTTCGAGAACGATTCTTAATTAAATCCTAGCATCTTTTAATCCACAATTCTGATTCATCCTGAGAATTTCCTGAAAACCTAGCTTTTTGTTTAACTAAATTTTAAGAAAACAACAATCTTTCTCTGTTTTGAATTGCTTTTGCATTTAAATTACATCATTGGCTTAGCTTAATTTAAATTCATAAACTTTATTGTGTGAATTGATTCCTAGTGATTCGACCCCTACTACGACGACCTCTTAATTTGAGAGAGTAGTTCAAGGTTAAATTTTAGCCTATCAAATTTTGGCGCCGTTGCCGGGGAATCAAATTCACCATTAGAGTTTTGATTCTAGAATTTAGACTAAGTTTTTCTTTTCTTTTGTTACTAATTTTCGATTTTCACTCTTTTGTTTTTGGTGTTTCAGGTGTATGCGATCTCGAGTTAGGGATACTTGAGCGAGAAAAAAGAAAGACAGCGAGGCACGCTAAGATAGTGCGACAAACTTTGATTTTTTTTCCGAATGCAGAGGGCCAGTTGGTTGACAGGGAAGGAAACATGTACAACGATCAGGGTCAGAAGCTCGATGCTGCGGGTAATGTGGTAGTTGAGGCAGTTGAGGTAGACGATGCAGCTGGAAGAGAGAGTGAGCGCGCTCTGGCTAATCGTTAGGTTCAGGAGGTTGTTGTAAACTAGCGTACTTTGGGAGACTACAACCGTCCTGAGGAGTATTACGCCAACATGGCAGCGATCCGACCCCCTAGATTCACTAGGCAGGACTTTGAGTTGAAGCCTGCTTTCTTCTCACTGGTGGCTCAACATCAGTTCCATGCACATCCTTCAGAACATCCCATGGATCATCTTGAGAGGTTCGAAGACCTCGCATTTTAGCATCAAGGCAAATGGGGTGTCTCTTGATTACTTCTTCTGTAAGTTGTTCCCATACTTTCTAGCTGGGCATGCAACTTACTAGCTGAAGCAGTTGGAGCCGGGCTCACTGACCACTTGGAATGATACAAGGAACGCTTTCCTAAGCCATTTCTACGATGAATCGCGTTTAGATTATTTGAGAGCAAAGATCTCTTCTTTTAGTCAGGGTCCAACCGGATTCTAACCTTTGTCGATCGATACCACTCGAGTGTGTCGGTCAACAACTAGGTTGCATGGAATCAGAAGCGGGTACGCGGAAGCGAATTTTTAAAAAAAATTAGGAAGTGGGCACTTATTGGAAGTGTAAATAAACAAATAAACAAATATATATATATTATACTACAAAATTAAATATTATCAAAATCCAAATATAAAATTATATTTAATGGAAGATAAAAAGGCATAATGCTCGAATTTTTTTTTTTTTTTATCACACTTGAATCAAAGTAAAATATCATCCAATTTGAAAGTTTTAAAATTCAAGATCATTTTAATATGTTTATAATGTTATATGAATAATTGTTAGAAAAAAAGAAAACCATGGCTATACAAACAAAACCATGGCCAAATCAACTAAACCAGTTTGGAATTCGTCTTTGTAAACGTTCTAGTTCAGGTCTTTAGCTATTATTGAATTATATGATTACTTATAATTAAGATTAGGACTATTGACTTATTGTAAAAGTAAATGGGCCTAATATTAATAAACTTGGGCCAAGATATATTAAAAACCTACAACCATCTCTTCATCTTCTTCGTGAAGAAACCACCGACGAGACGACGATTCCGATATGTAACCATCCGTTTCTAACTCTGAAATCGTGCGTTTCCTCAATGCTTCCAAACATCAATTTATTAGGATCACGATTCTGAACGATTCTGTGCGATTCCGTATCCGCTTCCGATTCCGGAGCGGGAATCAGAGGTTCACCGGCGATTCCGTGCAACATAGGTCGACACACACCTCTGATTGACCAAACCCATAATGTACCTATGGAAAGAGTGTACAAGCCTAAGGTGCCTTATCCTAGAGTCCCAAAGAGGTCTAAACAGGAGCTGGAGGATGCTAAGTGTAAGGAAATCATTGATAGACTTGTGGTTGAAATGCCAATTGGTTGAAGCAATCATGACTTCTCCGGTGATTCGACGGTATGTGAAGAGAATGGTTACCAAGAGTCTGTGTATCGAAGAGGGAGTTGCTATGATCTCAACACAAGTGAGTGCGATCATCCTGAACAAGGTTTATGAGAAGCTCACTGATCCGGAAAGTTTTGTGTTGGATTGCTTCATCTTGTCAGATAGGTTCCCGAGGTGTTTATGTGATTTGGGTTCTAGGATCAACTTGATGGCACTCTTCGTTGCTTTGAGCCTTGGGATGACAGATTTCCAGCCTACAAGGATTTCTCTTATCCTTGCCTACAGATCAGTGAAGGTTCCAGAGGGTGTTTTGGAAGACGTTCCAATCAAGATTGGAGACTGTTTGATTCCTACTGATTTTGTGATTCTACAGTATTGTGAGGAGCGTAAGGACCCCCTTATTCTTGGACGTCCATTCTTAGCTAGAATTGGTTCTATGATTCATGTGAAAGGGGGAAGGATTACTCTGTGTGGGGGATTTGGAGATGAAATTCGATATGGACAAGCTGGTTCAGAAACTCACAATAGATGGTCAGACATTCTATGTGCATACATTAGATGATATCACACAAGAGGTTTTTAATGAGAACTATCCCACTGATCCCTTGGAAAGGACATTGGTTAACTCCGTGATTGAGACTGGACAGTTGGAGGATGCTTCTAGAGGGTATGCTAAGATGATGAATGATAGTGAGCTAGTGAAGCAGGTGGTTACTAATGTGGAGCTCGTTGGGGTTTCTGAGAAAACGGCTGAGCTAAGCGATTGGAGTGAAGAAAAAGCTCCAAAAATCGAACTCAAACAGCTACCAGCAGGACTCAAGTACGCTTTTCTTGGTCCTAATTCCACTTATCTTGTTATTGTCAATGCTGACTTGAACAATATAGAGCTCACTTTGTTGCTAAGCAAGCTGCGCAAGTTTCGCAAAGCTGTTGGCTATTCTCTTGATGATATTGCAGGTATTTCTCCAGATTTGTGCATGCACATGATTCACCTTGAGGATGAGACAAAGAAATCAGTGGAGCATCAAAGGTGACTTAATCCGAATCTGCATGAGGTTGTTAAAAAGGAAGTCATGAAGCTTTTGGAAACTGGTATAATATATCCGATTTCAGACAGTCCTTGGATCAGTCCTGTTCATGTGGCTCCTAAGAAAGGAGGGGTTACAGTGGTCAAGAACGAGAAGAACAAGCTTATCCCTACAAGGACTGTAACTGGGCATATGATGTGTATTGATTACAGGAAACTTAATGCTGCTAAAAGGAAGGATCACTTCCTTAGAGGCTTGCAAATCACCCATACTACTGTTTCCTTGATGGCTACTCAGGGTTCTTTCAGATTCCGATCCATCCGGACGACCAGGAGAAGACCACTTTTACATGTCCTTATGGCACATTTGCATATCGCAGAATGCCATTTGGATTATGTAATGCTCCTGCCACTTTTCAAAGATGCATAATGTCGATCTTCACTAACATGATTGAGGATTACATAGAGATCTTCATGAATGATTTCTCAGTCTATGGTCCTTCTTTCAAAGAGTGTTTGGATAATTTGGAAAATGTACTTGTTAGATGTGAGGAGAAACACTTGATGCTTAATTGGGAGAAGTGTCATTTTCTGGTGAACAGTGGAATTATACTTGGACACAAAGTGTCAGAAGATGGGATTGAGGTAAATCGTGCCAAGATTAAAATTATGACAAGTCTGCAACCGCCTAATTGTGTGAAATCTGTTAGGAGTTTTCTTGGTCACGCTGGTTTCTACAGGAGATTCATCAAAGATTTCTCCAAGATAGCCCTCCCGCTCACCACCCTGCTTTGTAAGGACGTCAAGTTTGTATTTGATACTGATTGTCTTGCTGCTTTTGAATAGATCAAGCAAGCTCTAGTGAATGCTCCTATTGTACAACCTCCATATTGGGACCTTCCTTCTAAGGTTATGTGTGATGCAAGTGACTTTGCAGTTGGAGTTGTTTTGGGTCAGAAGAAGGACATGAAGCTTCACACCATTTACTATGCTAGCCGGACTCTAGATGATGCATAGAAGAATTATGTTACCACTGAGAAAGAGTTGTTGGCTGTAGTGTTTGTGTGTGAGAAATTTTGTCCCTACTTGATTGGTTTTAATGTGATTGTGCATACAGACCCTTCAACGCTGAAATATCTAATGCAGAAAAAGGACGCGAAGCCGCGGTTGTTTAGATGGATTCTTCTTCTTCACGAGTTTGATGTTGAAGTTAAGGATAAGAAAGGGGTTGAGAATGGAGTCGCAGATCATCTCTCCATGATTAGGATTGAAGACAACGTTGCTATTGATGATTTCTTCCCAACAGAGGGTGTGAACTCCATAGAGAGTGGATTCCAAGCTGAAAAATCGCAGGATTTTCAAAACTCACAGACTGCATCGATCGACACACCTGGAGTGTGTCGGTCGATGCATCCCACGACCTTGTGCCGATCGACACCATCAGAGTGTGTCGGTTGACACATCCTCTGAAACGACCCGACCCGTTTTTTATTTTATTTTTTAAACAATAAATCCTTGGTCTCGGACTAACATTCCCATAAATGCTATCCTCAACAACCAACCAAAACACATAGACTACACTACAGTGGATAACCAAACAATTTAAACGAAACAACCAATTCCATTAAATTCAAGATAACCAGTTCGACAACAAATCCAATCAAGTTCCAGCACTAACCAACAACCTAGACAGTTCTAGTAACAATAATGAAACAATACCAAACACGAGACCCTAGATCATCTCCCTCTTCGTAGCCGTGATTCCACGATCACAATTTGCCTTTACCTGCATCACATGGGAAAAAGAGATGCGTGAGTATTATCATAAATACTCAGTGAGACAGTCATCCCATCTACGACTGCGGACTCAGGCACGATGGACCGCTCAGGCAAACATACAACAAAAACAGCACACAACACATTTGCTCAACCACAGCCAAACAGACAGGCTGTCGATCGACACTACCACTAGGTGTCGATCGACACCCCCTGTACATGCCTGTCAATCGACACAGCCTCTAGGTGTCGATCGACAACTTGTCAACTGGCTGTCGTTGGACACACCTTACGTGTGTCGTTCGACAGCCTCCATGCTGGTCTGTCGTTCGACACACCTCGTGTGTGTCGTTCTACAGGCCCTGCGCAGAATCCTGGGAAATCGACCATAATCCTCTCGGATCGATTCCTCCTCTGCGTCAGCACAAAAATCTGCACGAAAAGCAACAATCACACACAACAAGCAACAACCACAGTCTCAACCAAACACCACACGATCAATCAATTCGTTCCAAACCTATCACCAAGCAACCCTAACGAATCCACCGGCCCAGAAGCCATGGTCACGCACTCACCTTGGATTTTCGATAGAATTTGATGGGAATTGAGGCTAGAAACAAAATCAGCTACAACCACCACGAAATTCCACTTCAAATCGATCAAGAACCAAACCCTAATCCATAAATCTCTCAGGAACAAAAGAAACTTCCCTCAAACTTCTTTTCTCTGATTTTGGGACTTTGGTTTGTTCAAAATGCGGCAAAAAGTCATATATACGAAACCCTAAGTTTCCCAAACCGGCCCGGTCCAACTGAACGACTAAAACAAACCAGAAAACCGACCACTTAAAGGCCCTGTCGATCGACAAACACTATGGAGGGGTTGTCGATCGACACACGTGGTGTATGTAAATCGACAGCCCTTAAGGCACCTGTCGATTTACATACACCACGTGTGTCGATCGACAACCCCTCCATATTCCTCAAAAATGGTTCACGGGCATCACATCCTCCACCGAGCGGTGGCTCGCCTTCCTCAGATCATCAACGACACACTCCACGACCACATCTTCGTTGTTGCTTCATCTGTTCGTCCTTGGTATGATGACATTGCCAATTACCTTGCCGCAGAGGACATGCCTAATGATCTCAAGGGGTATGAAAAGAAAAAGTACATACGAGAGCTTCGTTGATACTATTGGGATGAACCTCTACAGGTTTTGTCACGATAGTATTTACAGGAGATGCATTGCTGAGCCTAAGACTCGAGAGGTGTTGTTTCATTGTCACAGTTCTGATTATGCGGGCCACTTCGCTAGGTTCAATACAGTTTCCAAGGTACTTCAAGCAGGTTTATGGTGGCCTAGATTGTTTAAGGATGCTCACGATTTTGTTAAGAAGTGTGATGCTTGTCAGAGAAGAGGGAAAATCAGCAGGCGACATGAGTGCCACAAAACTTTATCTTGGAAGTTGAGGTTTTTGATTGCTGGGGCATTGATTTCATGGGTCATTTCCCGTCATCTTATGGGAATACCTACATACTAGTTGTTGTGGATTATGTCTCTAAGTGGGTGGAGGAAATTGCAAGTCCAAATAACAATGCTAGAGTGGTTGTTAAGATGTTTAAAACCATCATTTTCCCTCGATTCGTAGTGCCACGAGTTGTCATTAGTGATGGTGGCACACACTTCATTAACAAAGCTTTTGATCGGTTATTGGCTAAGTATGGAGTTCAACATCGTGTGGCTAGTCCTTATCATCCTCAGACGAGTGGATTGGTTGAGGTTTCCAACAGGCACATAAAGGAGATCTTAGAGAAGACTGTCAATGCTACAAGGAATGATTGGTCTGCAAAACTGGATGATGCACTTTGGGCTTACAGGACTGCGTTCAAAACGCATTTGGGAACCACTCCTTTTCATTTTATTTATGGGAAGGTGTGTCATCTTCCAGTGGAGCTTGAGCACCGGGCAGCATGGGCAGTGAAACAGCTCAACTTCAACATCAAACCTGCTGCACAGAAGTGTCTGATTCAGGTGAATGAATTGGATGAGATTAGGTATCATGCTTATGAAAACTCCAACTTATACAAGGAGTGGACTAAAGCATATCATGACAGGAAGATCATGTCCAGGACTTTCGAACCGAACGATCAGGTACCCCTATATAACTCTCGTCTCACTTTGGCAAGTTGCGTTCTCGTTGGTCAGCTTCGTTCACTATCAAGGAGGTGCGACCACATGGAGCTGTCGTCCTTGTCACCAAGGATGGCAGAGAGTTCACCGTGAATAGCTAAAGGGTGAAACACTACAGGGCGGAAACCGACATTCCGGATGCACATATCGTATCTCTAGATGCACCTGATGCTGTGGTTTTCCTCAGTCGAGTTTTAACCTCTTAACCAACTTCCTGCAAGTGCACAGCAATCACTGTTAGTATAGTAAAGGGATCGAATCCACAGGGACTTCTTAACCACACTTCCATCCAACATTAAGGACTCAGTATTTTCTCTCTGGTAATGTCACGACAGTAATCGATCCAACATTCAAGACTTCTTATTCCTTTTACCACTCTTTGTTGATCCTGAATGGCCAGCTCATTTTAAGTTGGTACCCAACCCCTAGCCTTAACCTTTTGTTCAAACCTCATGCATTCATTTTCCTCTTTGTTTTATGTGCAGGCATGTGTATAAACACCGGAGAGAAAAAGGTTTGACGCAGTTTTTCATTCACAAAATTGCACAGGACGAGGATTTGGTTGGAGCGACGATTGATAGGCATTCCTTGGGATTCGTGCTCAATGATGGTAATTTTCGAGACTATATACCATTGTAGATCATTCCCCCCCTTGAGATAAAGAAAATAATTAAAAAAAAAAATTCGAAAATTTTACAAGGGAAAGGGAATGATCATGTTCAAAAAGTCTCTAGCTTCTAGGAAAATCCCCAAGTAATGGAGTGTATGGCTGTGAGTAGTGGAGTTTGTATCTTTTGTGCTTAATGGTGGTGTTTGGTTCTTTACTATGACTTGGTGGAAAGAGTGCAATGTGAATGAGAAACTGTGGGCATCAACTAGATTAGAATCTCTCCTGTGTTTATGCATAATGCTTGCATCCACCAAATAACATCAGGTAACCCTAAACACTATTAATTCCAGAAACACCAAAAGCCATTTTCTATCCCCAACCTTTTACTTGGTTGACATCATTAGAGAGAATTCCATCATCACTTTGATCAAGAATGCGACAGTTAGGAGGATGAGAAATTGATGGGTTTGCATGCTAAGAATTGAGGCCCAACCTATGATGGTTGAGATTCGTGACCGCCAAAGGTACTTTGTTTATATGCAGCAAAAGAGTCAACGAAGCGAAAACGATTATCTAAAGGATAAGTGACTTCCCGTGATTTTCAAACCTTGACTTCATTCTTAGTCTCTAGTTTGCTTGAGGGCAAGCAAAAGCTAAGTCTAGGGGAGTTGATATATCATGGTTTTCGCCGGTTTTCGACCATGATATAAGTCCTTTTATCGAGTCTTTTCATTGTTTTCGAGTCTTTTTAGTGTCTTAACAGGTTATTGCACGTGGGGAGCTTAATTGATGATTATGCTGGATTTTAGAGCATAAAAGGGAGAGGAGCCGAAGTTACAAGTTGAGAACCAGATTTTTCATGCGTTGATCGACACACACTTTTTATAAGCCGATGGTCTGAATTTAAAAGAATGGAAGAATTGCCTTTTTGCCCCAGAAGTTTCCAGAAGTTATCAGAAAGACCCCACCACGATTTGAGAACATTATTTATACTTTTCTTTTAGGTTTTTAGTTGGACATCTTATTTTATATTGAACGAAGCTGAGAGACATTTTTGAGAGCTTTAGGGAGACAAGTTTACTTCGTTCTTGAGATTCTTCGAACCCATTGTATCACTTTCTCTATCTCTTTTATATGTAGCATTATTCAGATATGTCTTGTTTTGCATCCTTGTTTGAGTAGTTCTCTTGTTAGGTTTAGGGTTATTCGAAAGGATCGAAGATGAATTGTTAGATTCAAATCACTTGTTAGGATTATCATATTTGTTCTTCATCTAGATTGTTTTAACTCTGATTTAGGATTCCTGACCCTAAATTAGATATACGAGGTTGATCAATTGACACAGAAGTGTAATTGATTAACTTGAACTAGATCTTAGATTAGCAAAATCTCCTATTCGCAAAAGAATTTTGTTTAGGGATTTTGTGAACAAATTGAAACTTAGACTTAACGCTTGTTTAAATTCATTGAATTTGCAAAGGAATTTGGCTTTCTAAAGTTTAAGCATAGTTAGTTTTCGAAACACAAGTTCGTTAATTATACCTTAGTGTTTCAAGTTCGAGAACGGTTCTTAATTAAATCATAGCATCTTTCAATCCATAATTCTGATTCATCCTAAAAATTTCCTGAAAACCTAGCTTTTTGTTTAACTGAATTTTAAGAAAACAACAATCTTTCTCTCTTTTGAATTGTTTTTGCATTTACATTACATCATTGGCTTAGCTTAATTCGAAGTCATAAACTTTACCGCGTGTTCTCACCGTTAGGCAAGGCCCGAACCAGCTGCGTTGGTAGAGCCTTCCTTCCGCAATGCAGAAGCGGGCGCTTTTAACTATGAGTTTCCTGGCTTCCCATCGGTCGGTTTATGTGGTTCCGTAGATAATGAATTCTAAGATGGGAATTCTCCAATCCGGCTGCTCTGGGAGCTCATATTGTGCGGCGGCTTGCTTGGCCTCTTGTGAATTGGTAGGCTTGTCCCTCGCTTGCTCCGTCTGAGGTTGGTCCGTCTGTTCGGGTTCCTGACTTGTCCAAGCTCTGCTAGAGTGGCTGGTACCGGCTTGGGAACTAGGGTTGGTCTGGGATTCCCTAGACCTTTGCCTCATGGTTACTACGCTCACGCTATCTTTAGTGTTAATACTTATGATGGGTTTCTAAATTCCTTTCACCGGGATGATCCATCGGACAAGGGGGTCTGAGGTAGATGCGAAGGCGACTAGGGCATCAGTTGCCGTGTTTTCCCCTCTGGGAATGTGTGTCAGCTCAAATTTATTGAATTGCTCCGATATTTGCTTGGTGATCTTTAGGTAACCTCCCATCTGGTCATCTTTGACGTCGTATTCGCCGTGGAATTGGCTCTTGACAAGCTGGGAATCGCTGAAGGCGCGGAGCTCGCGAGATTTGATGCCTAGGGCCAATCTTAGGGTAGCTAAGAGGGCTTCGTATTCAGCTTCATTGTATGATGATGTGAATCCTAGTATGAAGGATTGTTCGAGGACTTCTCTGGTCGGGGAGGTGAGTTTAACTCCGACTCCTGACCCTTGCTTGGATGAAGGCTTGTCGACGTGAAGGAGCCATGTTTTGCCTAGATTTGTTTCGCTGGTTGAGTTCGGCGCGAGTTCTATGATGAAGTTGGCCAGCCCCCGAGCTTTGGTGCTGGTTTTGGACTGATACTCAATATCGTACTCGCTGAGTTCTATCGCCCACTTGGCTAGTCTCCCGGACTGGCTGGGGCTATGCAATATGGTTCGGATTGGGTGGGACGTCATTACCACGATCGCGTGTGACCGCAAGTAGGGTTGCAACTTCCGTGCTCAGATTACCACGACAAGAGCTAGCTTTTCCATGGTGGGATATCTAGTCTCGGCGTCTATGAGAGACTTGCTTATATAAAAGATTGGTTATTGTTCGCCCTGTTCCTCTCGGACCATAACTCCGCTTATCGCAGCTGTGGACACTGTAGTGTAGAGGTATAACGGTTCTCTTTCTATTGGCTTTGCTAATATTGGGGGCTTGCTGAGATAGGCTTTGAGCTGCTTGAGGGCCTACCCGCAGTTTTCATCCCAGGTGAACTTTTTGTTCCCCCTGAGTAAGTTATAGAAGGGAAGACATTTATTGGTTAAACTGGACATGGATCGGTTTAACGCTGCTATCTGTCAGGTCCGTTTCTGCTTGCTGGATTTAGGAGATGCCATTTCTAAGAAGGCCGAGATCTATTTTGGGTTTGCCTCGATCCCGCGCTCGGTGACCAACTAGCCCAGTAATTCTCGAGAGGGTACTCAGAAGGAGCATTTGGCTGGATTGAGCTTCATGCCGTATTGATTTAATACGACGAAGTAGTCCTTGAGGTGGGACACGTGGTCATTCTGGTCAGCGGATTTCACTAGCATGTCGTCTATGTAGACTTCCATGCTTTTACTGAGCTGTTCGGAGAACATCCTATTCACTAGCCGTTGGTAGGTAGCTTCTCCGTTCTTTAGCCCGAAAGACATTACTTTGTAGCAGTAGCTGCCCCGGTCTGTTATAAATGCTGTCTTTTCTTGGTCGTCGGGGTTCTTCTGGATTTGATTGTACCCAAAAAACGCGTCCATGAAGGATAACAGCTGGTGCCCTACGGTAGCTTTGACCAAACGATCGATATACGGGAGTGAGAAGCTGTCTTTAGGGCATGCGATGCTGAGGTCGGTCAAGTCTATGCAGACTCGCCATTTCCCATTCTTTTTCTTCACCACTAATGGGTTGGCTAACCAATCGGGGTACTAGACCTCGTAGGATGATTTAAGTAAACGTTCAACTTCGTCGTTTACGGCTCTGGCCTTTTCGGGGCCCAACTTATGTTTTTCTTCTTTATTGGCTTGTACGTTGGGTCAACATTGAGTTCGTGAGTAGTGTCGTCGATGTTGATGCCTTTCATATCGGACGAGGTCCAAATGAAGGAGTCGACATTTTGTTTGAGGAAAGAGACAAGCTCGGTTCTGATGGAATCTGGGACTGAGCTGCCTATTCCAACACATTTTTCGGGGTGAGCTAGATCAATGCAAACTTGGACCACTAAGTCATTTGCGGGTTTAGCGAGCACTGGATTATAGTGTTCCGCCAGCTAGTGGAGATTCAACTCCTCCCATTTCTGTAATTGCTATTGGGTGGACTTGGCCATTTGCTTGTGTCCGCTCAGGTAGCATACTCTCAATGCCTTTTGGCCACTCCGAATTATTCCCATGACGTTTGGAGTTCGAAATTTAATGCATTGGTGATAGGCTGATGGTAGAACTTTCATGATGTATATCCATGGCCATCCAAGTATTGCGTTAAATGGAGTTGGGCGGTCAACGACCAAGAAATCGATGAATTTGTGGAGTCCTTCAACGACAGTGTGGAGTCGGACGGTGCCCAATGATTAGGGTGTTTCTATAACACATGCATCTTGGACTATGAATCCAGACCCAAGTGTTAGACAAAAATTGGTATCTTCATTATTCTAAAATTTCTCATTACATTGTTCGGTAAAATTACAACGTAGGGTACTAGATTCACAACGCCTTGGGAAGGTCTTCCTCCATTGCCTACTCCTCCTTCCTCCCTTGCCGTCCTATGGTCCACCTGACCGGATGTCCTATCCTGCGTATTGGTAAGGGGGTGAGTATTGAATACTCAGTAAGACGGTCTACTCCGTCTGACAACCTAACACTACCTAGCTATTCTAAACCCCTACAACCCCACACAACACCCTTAGCATTACTTGCCAGGTACTATGTCTCACAACAGACCCTTTGGCGGTGATACAACCTCCTCAACTCATGTCAGGCACGCTGGCAGCCCTTCCTCAACGCGTATAGGACACACGCCGATCTACGCATAAACCCGAGCCCAGGTAAAGAAGCAGGGAGAGGATCGAACGGGTGGCTAGAGGAGTCGGAAGACGAGTCCGACATATGGAGCGAGGTCGAGCCAGAATGAAAGCGTTACTGTGATAGCCCGCCATCAGCAACAAGCCCCGGGAGGACTAAGAGTGAATAAGGGATACAAGAAGGTTGGAGAGCTAGTTGAAGTTAGGTTAAGATTGTCGTTTGATTATGTTCCTTTTTTCTAAGTTTTTGTTCAATTATTCTCAACTAGCTTGAAGTGTTTTGACTTTCCTTATTTTACTCAATAAAGAATTCAATATTTATTATAGACTAAGTTTAGGATAAGCATTGGAATACGAAGATAGACAGTGTGTGACAAGAAGAGAAGCGCTAAGGAGGCTTAGCAAACTCGTACGGCCGTATACGACTCCAGGGTTAGAGGCAAGGCCAGGTGAACGCTAAGGCCAGTAATGGTCAAGGCTGGATCGTGAGTCTTCCATAATTAACGGATAGTTTTATGTGTGTATTTCTGCAGGGACGGTGGCCGTATGGCCATAGATGTGTCATGGGTAACGTACTGGGATAGCTATGTTTACCTGGGGCCGACCATACGGGGCAAAAGGTATTGTTTGAAATGCTTCGGCTATTGCTTGAGAACGTAGAGGTATAAACGACTAGGATTAACCGGAGTAGATAACTTGATTGTGAACCTTAGGAGAGTCTAGTATTTTAAAGCATGTTAAACCGGATAGGATAGTAGGTTCACAATGCCGGTAGCTTTAATTACTGTCGTATATAGATACATACGATTCGTTGTTTGTGTTTGGCCTGAAAAAGTGGCACGAAGACCTAGCGTTCAGTTGTTCGCTGGATGACCTGGTAGGAAGTCCGCCGACGGGCCGACTAGGAGGATTGGCCGCCTGTGTGCCAGGCAAACCAGTTTACTAGTGAGGAGGTTGTAGGTACTAGCTTGCTGGTGTTGAGGATGGGCTGCCAGCGTGCCCGACATACCAATTTACAGGTTAGGAGGTTGTAGGTACCAGCTTGCTTGTGAGGAGTTAAGGCTGCCAGCGTGCCGGCAAGAGTTGAGGAGTTGTATCACCGCCAAGGGGTTGGCTGTGAGACATAGTACCTGGCACGTAGTGCTAAGGGTGATGTGTGTGGTTGTAGGGGTTTAGAACAGCTAGGTAGTGTTAGGTTGTAAGACGGAGTAGACCGTCTGACTGAATATTCAATACTTACCCCCTTACTAGTGCGCAAGATAGGACATCCGGTCAGGTGGACCATAGGACGGTAAGACAGGAGGGAGCAGCAGGCAATGGAGGAAGATTTTACCTAGGCGTTGTGAATGTAGTACCCTACGTTGTAATTTTACCGAACAATGTAAAGAAATTTTTTATAGTAATGAAGATACCAATTTTTGTTTAACACTTGGGTCTGGATTCATAGTCCGAGATGCGGGTGTTACATTTCTCTCCTAAGCGTTTATCTTTGTCTCTGGAGAGAAGAGAAATGTTTGGTGTGTAAATAATGAGCTCCCTAGCTCCCTATTTATACTAAACCAAAAACCCTAAGGAGAATATCCACTTTCCTTAGTCTCTTCCACCTCCTTACTACATGGGCCGAAAGCCCATTCTATTCCTCCTCTCCTCCACATTTTTCCTCTTTCCTTTTTCGCCCCTCCTTACTAACTCCTCACACACGTGCCTTAGTTACCAATTCCTAAGTACTGCGTCCTCTCCTTTTTCTTCTAAGTTTTTCCCAAAAGCTTCCACTCCGGTTTTGGGATGTTACAAATCCCCCCCCCCTAGAAATGGAGCCGTCCTCAGATCCAAGACGAGTACCGATCTTTTATTGATCCTCAATGGAGGCCTAGCTAGGTTTTGTCTTTCGAGTCTTTTAAAGAATTCAATATTTATTTTAAATATTGTCTTTCCGAAAGTGTGTAACCAAAGAATTCGATGTTTGAATATGAATCAAAGCTGTGGTGGACTCTCTTCTTTCTCGAGGAATGACCAATCGCAGGTACGGAGACGGACACGTAGAAATCGGCAAATGGAGAACACGTGGCAGTCGGTAAATGGTGGGACACGTGGTTGCTCTTCCGTCTATATTTGTCATTCAGTGGCACCCAACACAAGTCAATAAGACTTGGGCTGCGTGCGCCACGTCTCCTCAAAATGCGGAGCGTTGAAATTCTGATTCGAAAGCATTTGAAAATTCGGTTTTAATCACTTATCAATCACGAAAATAGTTACAATGACCCGTACTCAAAACTGCTCTCTTTGGGTCACTAATTGAACATTATTTAGGTGCTAATGTTTATTATATCTTTTAAGTTCTAATGTTTATATGTCTTAAACATAAATCAGTTTTGGAATGCTCAAGTTTGGAACAATTCTGATAGATATTAAATGATTTTGACGAAAATGTGTGAAATTTGAATTATGATTCCTTTGGTAAACATTGCAGCATCAAGATAGTTTTGCCACCTTTACCTGTCACTGAATGTTCAGAACCAAACATAGATTGATTATACAGGAGGCATTTCCGGAACAAAGACATGGTTTATGTTCTCTCTGCTGTCGTAAAGATGGCTATGTCGCTTAGGAAGATGCATATTAACTAAGAAAGCCCCCATTGAATTCATGTAGATCAACTCGAACCGCGATGAACGCTTTCTTCTTTTCGTGCAAGCGCATCTGTTAGCACGTCTATCGTCCAGTTCTTCAAGTCATCCTGATGAAAAGGAGACGAGCAAAGTTCGATCACCGTTTGATTTAACAAATATGTTTATCCTAAACTTAGTCTATAATAAATATTGAATTCTTTATTGAGTAAAATAAGGAAAGTCAAAACACTTCAAGCTAGTTGAAAATAATTGAACAAAAACTTAGAAAAAAGGAACATAATCAAACGACAATCTTAACCTAACTTCAACTAGCTCTCCAACCTTCTTGTATACCTTATTCACTCTTAGTCCTGCCGGGTTTGTTGCTGATGGCGGGCTATCCCAGTAACGCTTCCATTCTGGCTCGACCTCGCTCCATATGTCGGACTTGTCTTCCGACTCCTCTAGCCACCCGTTCGATCCTCTCCCTGCTTCTTTACCTGGGCTCGGGTTGATGCGTAGATCGGAGTGTATCCTATACGCGTTCAGGAAGAATGCCCTTTCTGTTGGCATCGCGATGTGCCGATCCTCATGAGCTGCTGCCATTGGTGGACCTGGTACGGGATTTCCTAGGTCCCCGAACATCCCTTGTTCTTTCCTTGGTTCCCTATCTCTTCCCATATTCTTAAGTATGGTGGCATCGTCGGCCAACCGGGCAGCGGTGTGGTAAGTGTTCCCACTAAGAGCCACATGGAATTCCATCCGTAGGCCATTCCAAAACCGAAGTAGAACTGCGTCCGGGTCTTGATTGCACTTGGTAGCGGTCTTTAGTAGCATGAACTCCTTGAAGTACTCTTCCACGGTCTTGTCGCCTTGTGTGATTGTGTCGAACTGGTGCTGCCAATTTGCTATGACTCTTTCAACAGCATGGAAGGTTACCGTGGCCTGCTCCGCTGCCCGTGGTATCGGTGGTTCAGCCTTCGAACCCTATCGGCGAGTCCCGGTGGATCGGGATCGCAGCCCGCTTCTTGACTTGCAACCGGGATTTGCTGACGGACTTGCCCTAGCACCACCCGCCGCTTGTGGGGCTATCTCGATGATCCGGGGGTGTGGATCCTATTCCATTGGCGTGTCGACTGGCGCTTCCTCTCTTGTCCGAGAGAGGTGGGGCGTTGCTGGCCGAGACTCCATGCTTGAGTGTCGGCTGTCTCGAGCTGGTTGTTCTTCCACTGGTTCCTCCCTTACTCGAATCCAAAGCTTGTTGCCTTCAACCCGAATGATTCTGGCAGGCATCGTGTTCTTTTAGTAGTTTTGCTCTTGAGATGAGAAATGAGAAGTGAATGAGAATGAGGAGGATCCTCTTTATATAGCGTCGGATTTCCCGCTCCACTAAGCGGGGAATATTCATTTTCCTTGTTGGATAATCACGAAAGATTTCGTGATAATTATCAGTTTCCATTGCTGATAATTACGCTTTCCTTTTTCCCCCCATTTTATCTTAATGGGTGAATATTCACTTCGCATTCTTGATAACCACAAAATATTCTCTCCATATTTTGAGAATATTCCGCCTTGATGCTTACTCTCCTTCCTTCCTTAGCAAGTATCCGGCGGCACCACGGCTCCCTTCTCCTTAGCCGCGGGTTCCTAGGGTTTTGTGGAGCCTTATTAGGGCTTCCAAAGATTTAGAGCTTTTAGGCAAAGTTTTCCCAAGGCCCGCCTAAATGTAAAAACCCAAATCCCAAAAACTTGCTAGATATAGCAATATAAATAAATAATAATAAAAAAACGGTGGAACCATTTCTGTTTCCAAAGGTTAATAGAGTAACTCTATTTTCCGTAAATGTTATCCGGGACCGCATACTTAGTGTACTTGGTTCTTATCAGTCTCATAGGAGGCGTCGAGTTCCGCATCAAGGCAACCGGTCTTCCCTTTGGCCTAGTCCCAAGAGATCTTTTTTTGAAGTCGTCCTCCAGGTCAGAACTGGAGTGACCGCCGAGCTCTGATACCAAATCTGTAACACCCGCATCTCAGAATATGAATCCAGACCCAAGTGTTAGACAAAATTTGGTATCGTCATTACTCTAAAATTTCTCATTACATTGTTCGGTAAAATTACAACGTAGGGTACTAGATTCACAACGCCTTGGGAAAGTCTTCCTCCATTGCGTGCTGCTCCTTCTTGCCTTGCCATCCTATGGTCCACTAGACCGGATGTCCTATCTTGTGTACTGGTAAGGGGGTGAGTATTGAATACTCAATAAGACGGTTTACGCCGTCTCACAACCTAACACTACCTAGCTAATCTAAAACCCTACAACCCCACACAACACCCTTAGCACTACTTGCCTGGTACTATGTCTCACGGCCAACCCTTTAGCGGTGATACAAACTCTTCAACTCATGTCGGGCACGCTGGCAGCCCTTCCTCAACACCAGCAAGCTGGTACCTACAACCTCCTTACCAGTAAACTGGTTTGCCTGGCACGCTGGCGGCCAATCCTCCTAGCCGGCCCGTCGGCGGCCAATCCTCCTAGCCGGCCCGTCGACGGACTTCCTACCGGGTTATCCAGCGAACAACTGAACGCTAGGTCTTCGTGCCACTTTTTGAGGCCAAACACAAACAACGGGTCGTATGTATCTACTGGCATTGTGAACCTACTATCCTAACCGGTTTAACATGCCCTAATCTACTAGAGTCTCCTAAGGTTCACAATCAAGTTATCTACTCTGGTTAATCCTAGTCCTTTATACCTCTACGTTCTCAAGCAATATCCGAAGCATTTCAAACAATACCTTTGCCCCGTATGCTCAGCCCCAGGTAAGCATGGTTATCCCAATACGTTACCCATGACACATCTATGGCCATACGGCGACCATCCCTGCAGAAATACACACATTAAACTATCTGTTAATTGTGGAAGAATCAAGATCCAACCTTGGCCATTAGTGACCTAAGCGTTCACCTGGCCTTGCCTCTAACCCTGGAGTCGTTTGCGGCCGTACGAGTTTGCTAAGCCTCCTTAGCGCTTCTCTTGTTGGCATACACCGTCTGGACTCTATATCAGGTTGATTAAGGCGTGGCCGAACAACTACCGAGTTGCCCGAACACTACCTGTCTGGTCTACGACATTCCCTAGTAGTATGCCGAGTCCAACAAACAAACGAACCATCGAGTATCATCACTGCCTTGCGTCGGTAACTATACCATAGCTCTATTTTGTGGTTTAATGATCGGTTAGTATCAGAACTTTCAGTCTCCCACGCTAATCCTCACATTTGGCCCACCAGCTCCCTTGGCAAAGTATAGCTGGCCTATGCATGACTCTATTGGATTCCTGAGCGAACTCATTCCTCCTAACTTCCTAATCTACATGCGGTGTGAGTCGGAGCTAGGCATGATCCTGCCATGGCTAGCTTCCAGTCCGCCAAACAACGAGTCACTCTTGGGCCAGCTTATGCCGAGCAAGTTTCCTCGAGATACAAGGCTGAGTCCCACGGCCGGTACGCCTAGGCCCGTGTACCCTCGCCAAGATCCATCGTGAGAGCTGAGTTACTTAGCAAGTTGTGTTAGCCTTGCCATGCTCCTCTACTGTCTCACCTAGGAGTCCATAGCCTGATCGCCATGATCTGACCGGATGCTCTGCCATTGTCGATAAGTAAAGCGTGCTTTTGCTTACCGGGCGTGATTCCGAACCGAGGCCGTATCTATCTCTATCGAGGTCTTACCGGTCCGCGGTACAGTGGTTGGCACTGCCCATTAGCTTCCTCTCAGATCATCGATGCCTTCACCGATGATTATCGGTTTGTTCATCGCGGACGAACAAGGTATCGTACCGATACACCGAGGCCTACACGAGGCTTACCGATGCCAGTCAGCGATCACATCGCGGACTGCCCTTGCGGACTGCTCAATTATCCCCAATTGCCAGTGGTAGATCGATTGTAGGCCTCCCCATGGGCCTATCGACGCGTCCACATGGTCCGATCGTGGATACTACCTAATAGCCACTCTTAACACGGTCAGATCGTCGAGTGTCCGTACCGATGATCATCTCACCGGTACGTCCATCAAGGAATGATCCGCGGCTCTCTTGTCCTAGTCATCGACCAGCCTTAGTTCCTCCCGATACCTCCTCGAGGCACGTCCTCTAGGTTACTCGGGCCTTGTCGAAGCATCATCGTGCCCTCTCGAGGCGTCACCGAGGCCTATCGTCGGCACCCTGGCGTACTGTCACTGAGGCACCCCGAGGCCATACATATGCCAGCACTATGCGTTACCAACCCTGCCGGGCCATGTACGGATCTCTATCCGTCCACGGCTGCTACTACTACCGGGCCATGTACGGATCTCTATCCGTCCAAGGCAGCTACTACTACTACTACTAGTACTACTACCTCTACCCTAACCCGTACTACTACTACTACTACTAATACTACTAGTACTACTACCTCTACCCTAACCCGTACTACTAAGACTACCGTATGAAAGCTATAAAGGAAAAGATTAGAAAGGGAGTGGTAGCTCGCGCACGCGGCAAGAACTTGGGTAGCTAACAGGGTCGCGATACACGACGGTGTAATTGGAGTTCCAAGAGGGAATTCGAGTCTTGCTAGAATTTGTGTCTGCAATTCTCCGTTTGAGGGACCGGGAAGGCTGACTAGACCGCAAGGCCTTAATTCAGACAGAACAAATTCAGGATGCCACCAAGAAGGATAGTGATGTTGGGTTTGCCAAGGCCAGAGGTGATCAACTTGTCCGAGAGTGAAGAGATATCAGATGGTGTGGATGGGTTGAACTCGGAGACCACTTGGGAGACTGATCAGTCGGGATGTATAAATGTTCGGACTTGGCCGAGTGAATCGGAGGAGCCAGATGAACCGATGTACGCGGTGGATCGTGCTGGACAGAGTAGATATCACGATGAGCGCGAGGAAAGTATGGAAACCGAACCGGAAGAGAATCTTGAGGAAGATCCGGATGAGGAACCGATTGAAGAGGAACCGATGGAAGAGGAGCCGATGGATGCAAATGAGGACGTGCAACCTGTGCTGAATTCCGAGGCAACTCTGTTGCCCACTGCTGAGCCAAAATCGCCGGTTTACATCGAGATCTCATCGGACAGTGCGATGTCGCTTGAGCGGAAGGACAGTCCGGTTCCGGTTGAGTCTCGGATACCAATGCCTCTAGGACCAGTCCGTGACTTTCCCGTGATTGCACCTAACAGTAGCCAACCTGCTCTTGGTTCCATCTTCGATGATTCGCCAAGTTGGGCCAATTATTGGAGCCATTACACGGGTGGTAAGCATCAGTCCGAAGCTGATAGGTCGTGGTGGAACTTGGACATTCCACAGACGGAGAGTCCGCAAGACACTCCGATACCGGACCCGGTTAGTTCCATTGGGCTTGGAACAAGCACCGTTGATCTAACAGCAAGGCGAGATACATTTGGGATTGGGGCATTCATTGCGCGACAGAACGCCGCGGCAAGATCAGGCAGACCAATTGATTCGAGCCTTGAGACTGATCCATTTGGGCTAAGGACTTCTGGTGTTGGTAGGACTGATCCGGATCCCCCAAGGAGAGTTGATCGGTATGTGAACCCGGCGTCAAGCCCAATGACTCCGATGTACCCATCAGGATATTATGGAGGGGAATCGAGTCGGGCTAGATCGAGTGTTATGCTTGTTACGAGCAAGGGTATCTGATGCCAAGGCAGGAAAGGAGCTTCTTGTACAGTGTTGGGCAGACACCTCCGAACATGTTCTTGTGTCGCCTCTGTGGACAGTATGGTCAAAGCACTCCAAGCTGCCCTTATGCTCCTCGATACCGGGCTAGTTACCAGAGTATGGATATGAGTAGGATCATCTGCTATACTTGTGGAGGAGCGGGTCATTACGCTACGTCCTGTCCCACTTGTCGCTCAGAACCAAGGACTGCTCTTATCCATCTGACTCCGAATCAAGGCGAAGGGCATCAAACCTTAGGGGATAAGAATTTTATTAGGCATAGGAACCCAAGAACCCCATCGCCCTAGTGGCGCCGAGCAAAGGTATGCGTGGGTTCTAACTCCCTTGTGATTGCGTGTGATTGACTAAGTGTTGTTTTAATTCTCGGCTATTTAAGAACCGTTTTCAAGTTTGCTTCTCAGTGTTGTATGCCTTTGTGGCTTGTTTATGTTTCGAACTTGTTGTGTTTCGGCTAAGTGTTGTGAAACATTATCTTTTGGATTGAATGCTTGTTTCTGGTTATTCCATTGCATTGCATCATCTTGTTAGGCTAAGTTGGTTTGGTTTTAAGCATTTGTGCATGAGGAAGCATTGCATTGTTAAGGTTGGTTAGTTTTGCCTTAAGAGTTGAGTCTCTAGAGCTAGTATGCTAAGTAACTTCTTGTCCAAAGAAGTGTGGGATCCAAGGTAAGTTTTGGCTGAATCCCAAAGTTCTAGAGTTAGGCTTCAAAGTCTATGTGTTGTTTGATCTAGAGCTTTAGGTTGAACCTTACCTTAACCTTCTGCCGGATTGCTAAGTCAAAGTAAAGAGAGGTTTAATCAGAAAATGAAGTTGTGTTAAAGGAATCAGTTGAAGCCTAAGCTGGAACCGAGGTTGTGGCTGAGCAAGGTTGGAAGAGCGTTGAACTCGTAGTAAAAGCAAGTCCGCATTCGTATTTGGAAATATGGGAACAATGCAGTAGAAGTACGAAGTGATCAGTCGGTGGAAGACTAAGAGTTCCTAAGAAGTAGGGAAGGACTGAGGTTTATTAGGATGTCAAGGTTGGAGGAAGAATCAAGGAGTGTTAGACCGGTTAAAGGAATGACTAAGACTCGGAGAGGTCCTTAATCCTAAGATTGAGACCGCAAGGATTCAAGACCTTTGATCGACTAAAGAGCGGAGTGTAGGACGACACGGAAGGGGGTCAAGACACGGAAATCTTGATTACCGGTGAAGGACGAGAGGGCAAACGACGAAAAAACTGTGAGACGACGATACTAGAAGAGGATGAGTTGGGGTAGAGGAATGGAAACTCTCGCCATTCTCAATATCAGACCCAAGAGGAAGAGGAAGCAAATACAAGATACATAAGTGACGATGTCAAAGCGGGACCAAAGATCGAGGAGGCAAGATGCATGGGATGGTCACAAACTAGTAAGCGAAACGTCACAGAAAGGCAGTAAGAAGAGTCGAAGCATGTTAGCAGGACCAGAAGAGTTACTCTTACCCTTAGAGAATTCGGGACGAATTCTAATAAGGGGAGAAGGTGTCATAACCCTGATGAATATCTAAGGGACGGCCAACGACCTCAATTTCCAAGTGTCCGGCTTCGAGGATTTTTGACTTGGAAAAGATAGAGGAAGTAATAAGTTAGGTTTTCACCCAAGAAAAAGTAAGTTCGCCCGAGTAGATCGAGTGTTAGGCGATTTTGGGAAGTTACCGGTTTGTTTTGCGCGTACCGCATCCGAGGATCGCGTACCGCAGGAAAATGTTGCCGGTACCAGTCGGGATCAGTTTCATCAGACACGGGAGTCACGGGTTACTCGTTGGTGCACGGGACGAGTTTCACCACGTGTTGGGCAGACCCACGCTGCCACATGTCACCCATCCGGCTGCATGCGGGGCAGATGGCGGAGAGAGTCTTGGAACCGGATTTTCCTATTTAAACCCCCACCTCCCATAGTTTTCCGCCTCATTTCCATTTTCCTTAGCAAAAATCTCTGCCAAAATTTATTTAGATCAAGATCCTTAAGTCTTAGCTTGAGTTTCGGTCCGTGAGAAAAGAGTCCCGAGTAGATTTCCGGTAAGTTAGCCTTCTCTCTTGAGCTTTCCCTCTGATCCGTTTAATCCGAGTGCTAAGGTAGTGATTACCGTAGCTTCAGGTTCATTCGTGTCGCAGTGGGAAGGAGCTCTCGGTGGTTTTCCCTAGCAAACCTCGACCTTTTAAGCGGTGGGTTGGGCCCCAGGGGTTGATGAGTCGAATCCCCGTGGGTTAGTTTTCGATCCTTGTTCTTGTTCCTTTCCGTTTGCATGCATGTTAGATCCTTGAGTTGCTTTGCATGCATGTTAGATCCGTGAGTTGCTTTGCATGCATGTCAGATCCGTGAGTTGCTTTGCATGCATGTAAGATCTGTGAGGTACTTTCCATGCATGTTAGATCCGTGAGTTGCTTTGCTCGCATGATAGATCTGTATGTTCTCTTGCTTGCTTGTTAGATCCGTATGTCCTCTTGCTTGCATGTTGCTAGTGAGTGCTTAGTGAAAAGTACTCTTGTTGTCTCGAGCTTGCGGTAGTCTTGCTCATGTGAAGACTTGTGATTTTGGCGTTTGATTGATTGTGGTTATAAGCATGTGATCGGGTATATGCATGCATATGAGTATAACCTGTTTAGGCGGTATGACGGCCCGGGGAAGACGCGAGTGGTACCTCGCGCACGCGGCATGAACTTGGGTAGCTCCCAGGGTCACGATACACGACGGTGTAATTGGAGTTCCAAGAGGGAATTCGAGTCTTGCTAGACTTTGTGTCTGCAATTCTCTGTTTGAGGGACCGGGACGGCTGACTAGACCGCAATGCCTTAATTGAGATAGAACGAATTGCATTCATTTAGAACTAGAGTCTTTGTGGAACTTGTGTAGTTCCTTGCGTGTTTTCTCTTGTTCACTTGATTGCTGCTTGTTGATTGTGATTGTGGGGTTTTGGGTGGGTTTCACTGATTGATTAGTCCGACTCTTCTCACTGAGTAATTCTAGATTACTCATCCCACTCTTTTGTTGCAGGTAACCATACTCGGGAAACCTTAGCGGGACGCATTGGACGATTGGAAATCAGAGTAGGTGTTTCCGTTGATCTTGTAAAATCTTATTGTTTATTATGTATGTGTTTTCAAACCTCGGTTCCGACGTATATGGTTTTTCTAAGGATTTGAATATGATATATATGTTAAACAAAAGTAAAACGTTTTCTAAAGATTTTGCAAGAGTAACTGGTGCATGTCTAGTCCGGACGAACTAACCATCTAACTTGGTTCGGGTTGAAAAGCCTTAGGACCGTTTTAGATGGGTAAACCACTCGAGAACGGTTGGACGTAGGTTGCTACATGTGTTCTAGTGACCCAGTCCAACTATTTTCGCTTGTGTAAGTACCGCCCGGGTTGTCGGGCTCGGCCTTAGTGACCCAGGGCGTTACAACACAGTACCGAGGGTTGGTACCGAGAGTCCCTCGGCCGTCCTACCACAACCATCTTCCACTCCCCGTACCGATCGGTACCAACAGTCGGTATTGCGGGTCGGTACTGAGCCCACTGACTGAACCGGCCACAACTAGTTCTCATCCATCACCCGTCCAACCTACCAACCCCTACCGACCCATCCAACCGGAGATGCACCACGGACCGCGATCCACTCTCGTACCGATCGGGTACGTAGGTCGGTATGTCCGACCGGTACCAAGAACCCCTGACCGATCGACCGCAACACTTGACCGCAACCGTACCCGACCACCACACCGATCAGGATACGTGATCGGTACCGCGGGTTGGTACCGGGACATCCCGATCACGTAACCAACCCGCGGCCCGTACCGATCGTGTTCCTTGGCCGGTACCACTAAGCGGTACCGGCACGTACTGATCACTCGATGATCAGCCTATGAAGCTCTCCTCGATCATCGTCCATCCGATCAACCACCCACCCAACGGTCCCAATGAACCACGATCGATCAACGCACCATCATAACCATCCACCCGATACATAGTCGCATACCACGACATGGATTGGTTCGATCACCTTCTACCATCCATCCGGTACTAAGCATCGATCAAAATCATCACCCGACGTTCCCACCCATACCGCACCGTTGATCATACGCTCCATTCACCATCTCTATCGATGACTATTGTTGGGGTCGGATTTCACCTACTGAACGTCAACGTTCAAAGTTAAGATAAGCAACGAGCATATTTCAACAGGCAGAGATAACATGGCCCCTAAGTCATTGCACCTACAAGAAAGGGTGAAGGCCTCTTGAAATACCCTAAGTCATTCCACCTACAAGAATAGATGAAGGCCTCTTGAAAATCCCCTAAGTCTTTTCACCTACAAGATAGGGTGAAGGCCTCTTGAAAAACTCCTAAGTCGTTTCACCTACAAGAAAGGGTGAAGGACTCTTAAAAACCCCTAAGTCCCTTGAACCTTCTACCTGGTGAAGGAAGCTTCGAAGCTATCTTCACCTTAGGAGATGAATGCAGCGTCGGAGAGGTCACAGAGCCAACAGCAGGCGCTGCAGAGACCAAGGCTGCCTGGCACCGATGTCACTGAGCAGTGGCACCGTTGACAGGCAGTGGCACCGATGTCACTGAGCAGTGACACCGATGACAGGCAGTGGCACCGATGTCACTGCCCAGTGACTCCTATGTGCCTGGCCTCATCAGTGTCCATGCAGCTGACATCGGTGCGCAAGCCATTCCCATCGGCTTCAGGTCTTTCGTCGCCCATCAGAACATCATAGAAGGTTCCAAAAGGTTCAACGCGTTAAAGCCCAGCAACGAAGCCCACATAGGCTCGACCGACATAGGGAAAAAAGGCAATCCGCGAAGGTTTCGGAAAAGGTTGACATTATCTTTTAGGAAAAGACTTAGCCGACTTAGGGGGCTATATATATCAATGTACAAACACTTGTAAAGATTCATTCACAATTTTTATCACACAAGCAATACAAAGCAATTACAAACCCTAATTTCTCTTTGCTCATCATTGTTCTTCATAGCTTATCTTCAGAAATCTCTGCTTCCTTTCGAAACCCTTACAAATCTAATTGTGCGATTTCCGGCTTCCACAACTATCACACACCTACCACCATCCACCCGAACATAGTCGCATACCACGTCATGAACGGTTCAAACTTCATCCCACCACTTGGACTTAGAACTCAATACACTTATGTTGAGAACTTTGTTCCAAGTGATATTTAACAAGCGATTTTAAGTGTTTGCAAGGATATTTCGTACTCATACAGGATTTCCAGCACGAGTTTATTGTGGACGCAAAATTCATTCATCTTGCGAATAATCCACCATTCGTTACGATGTGAGAAGAAGGAAACAACATATAGCACGACAACCACCCACCACCACCCAAGGACGATTTAAACACCACACTTGATGACATATCTAGTTTTCCTGAGCCGAATCTAAGATTTCAAAATCTAGCTCGCAAACGGAGCAAGCCAAGCACCTTAGCTGACCAGCCGACCACGAGCTTAACCGTTCAATCATAAAGTTTGGAATTTTACCAGAAGCTTCGACATTGCCCATATTCCAGCGATTTTTCACTTTGGTTAGAGAAAGAATTCATGTTGTAAGAGTGACATACCATCACCATCATCGATTTCTTTATCAAGCCATAAAAAGTGAGTTGCTGGCAATTAAAGAAGTATTGCTCCTAAGGATCTTAAGAGACAAATGGGAGATACACAACCTCTTGTTTTGAGCCTCTCATCATTGATCCACCCACCAACAACTTTGGCAACTCTTACCACATTCTAAGACTTTTGGTCTACAATGAGGTAATATCGTTCTTTCTCTAATTTTTACACTTGTTCAGACTTGTTTATTTTTGACCTGACTCCCTTAATTTGATTTGATTTACACAGGGACGGTGTAAGTTAAGTTTGGGGGATTGTTGTTTACTAACGCGTTTGTTCATGCTTGATTTTTTGGTTTTTCAAAAGGTTTTTCGAAAATTATTTGTCAAAAACATATAGACGTTTTATTGAGTCAAAATCAGTACGGAATGATGACACTTTCCTAGGAACTAGGGTTTCGATTTCAAAGACCAAGTGACCATTGTCACAAGGAGAGTTCAAAGACAATCGATTCAGACACCTCATGATGGACTCCCCACCTATAAATTCTACTTGCCAGGTTTTAACGGATACAATTTTGATTCTTCATTTGGACTACTAACATAGGTTTTGATGATCTCAAGTCAAGGATATTAGATCAAGGAAACGAATCACGTTCATGACATCTTATTCCTTTTTACCACCCTCTTGTTGTCATGAACGACCAGCTCATCTTTAGTTGGTTTCCCCACCTTAAACCCTTTAACCTTCTTTCAGACCCCATGCCTTCTTCCTTTTCGTTTCATATTTGCAGATATGTGTAAAAACGTCGGAAAGAATAGGGTCGACGCAATTTTGCAATCACTAAGAGATGCGTCATTATGTTAAAGAGAGGTGGATTCATCATCGAGATCCGCAAAAATACAAAGAGGTTGGTCGTTCCTTGGGCACTTAAAACAAGGTATCAATTTCGTTCCTATGATTCATCGTTCTAAAGAGAATCGTTTTTCCCTTAAAGAAAAGATAAAACAAAAAAAGGAAAAGAACAGAAAAATAGAAAAAGAAAGAGCTAAGGGAAAAGAAAACGATTGCTCAAATGGATCATATGGCCGAAGAATATCCCAAGGAAGGACGTGATCAACAAGAAGAGGAAAATAGAGAGGATTCAACAATGATTCCCGGAGAACAATCTAAGTATGGGGGAAGAAGAGCAACAATAAAGTGATTCGGGAATTGTGGACATCAATAAGTCCATTCTCTCTTGCAATTTTACAGAATGTCTCGCACCTGGAGATTATGGTAACCCTAAACACTTTAAACCTCACCACTAAAATCAGCCTTCCCTTATACACTTAGCCCGTATTCCTTGAATGATAGCCTTCATGAGAGTTTTCAATAACCTGGTATAGTAGAAGGAGTCAATTGAGTAGAAGTTAAGATGCGTGCACAGAGGAAATTTAGGATGGGCCAGCGAGTTGTGATGGGATATGAAGAGAGCGTTTGTGAACTAATCTTGTTTCATGTGGATTACAGGTTTAGACTTCGAGACAATGGACCCCTTCTAGCCCTATATATACTTGCTTTTAGCCTCTGTAGTAATAGAAGGAAGCCACAAAATCAATACCTCAAACATGTATTTCATTTCCCTCTTTGTTCTTAATAATACATCTACTTTTTAAGAGTTCTTTAAGGCTAGATCAATGTGGCCTTCTTGGTTGAAGGAAGAGATCTCTATATGCTTTTGTGTATCACGAATTCATCATGTTTTGTGCTTTACTTCTGCTGCTACAGAGATCGAACTGACTCGTTGGAGTAAAGCTTAACTAGACTCGTTGCCTTTAAAGTTCTATGCGTATGCTTTTATGATTGCATCTTAGGGTTTGTTGTTATTTGTTCTTCATCTTTGCGCTCAATGCTTGATTTCGCGTAGCTAATCAGTGATCGATCCTAGGTTGATGTATCCACGAAAGTGTTCTTAACATCTCATGATCTAGTATTTCGATGAGCTAAGCGTCTTAATAATCATACCAATTAGTTAAGGAGTTTAGTGAACAATTAAACCTTAATTCTACTGCGTGTCTTAACCTTTTAATAACCATGCGATAGTTGAGTCTATTCGGGAATAGGGATTAGAGAATCTGAACCACGATAGTGGAGAGATTCTAATTCTGTGGTTTAAGATCTAGAACAAACTTGCATTTGAATCTTAAGTTGTAATTGTAATCGTTGCATAGGTTCATTAATTGCACCTAGTTAACCACAGATTATATATCCCTTGCACTTCTACTTTCATAAAAACTAAAAACTAAAACCCCACAAAATACGTTTAGCTAAGCTTATTCTGCATCATATATGTTCTTTGTGCATCATCAATTCCTTTGAGTTCGACCCCTAAATACTACCGCGCTTGATGTGCACTTGCAGTCTTTATCTAGGGTTATAAATTTAAAACTTGGATCTAAAATAAACTCCCCCATCACTCTTCATGCTCAAGAAGAGGTAAAAGCTCAACTCTGTTACAGGCCCGGGGTCCGGATAAGTTTGGAGAAGATGGCGGAAGCCGAGTATGAACTTCCTCCTGATCTTCTTGAAAATTACGTGGAGGAGGAGAAAGAGTACCTCGCCCAGGTCGAATCCTTTAATGCTGACTCCCTTGGCGATGATACTTTCTTTCAGTATTTTGTTAATACTTTAGATTTTCTTTGTAATTTTTTTGGAAGATTGGCTTTTTAGTATTTCGTAATACTTAGGAATTTTTCTTTTTTTTGGAATCTTTAAAAGAAAATCGGCTTATTGCAAGTAATTTTTACGATCTAATGGAAGATCGGTTTTTAAGTATTTCATAACACTTTGTTTTTTTATTGCAATCTTCTGATAAATCGGCTTTAAGTATTTTATAATACTTTGATGCAAATCGTGTAGCTAGACTGTATTAACACGTTTTCCTTCTTAAGAAGCTTAAGTGATGGCAAGCTTTATGAAGTTTGACTTATTCTTCACAGTTTAGGGTTGCTTTCGTAAGAACCCTTAAGTGGTTGCAAGCTAGGAAGCTCGGCTTGAACACTAAGATTACTTTTAGAAGACTCTTTAGTGGTTGCGAACTATGTAGTTTGGCTTACTAGAACCAAAATATCTCCAAGACTCCGCTGGTTACTAGCTCGGTGTCGGTTCTTAGAATCTGTACCTAGGTACGAGGCGGGCTCGGTTTGGGGTCTGAGAGTGCAAAGGACTAGTGCTTTGGCTTAACTCAACTTTTGCCTAGCTCAACTTTTTCCTTAGGACGAAACTTCAGTATGCGATTGAGAGTCGGCGTGTAATTTACTTGATTGTCCTAAGAGCGAGGTGTGGACCTGGCTCCGGCATATTAAAGTTTGTGGGTTATTTCACCACGACACTCATGAGAAGCGCGTTGAATGTCGGATACCTGGCCAGGATACCAACGTGAATAATCACAGTCCCAACAAGCTAAACTCAGCTCGGATTCTTATAAGGGTATGCATTCTTGCATCCGGCCGGCCTTTTTAAGGGTCGAATTAGTCATAAAAAGTTATTTTCCTTAAAAAACTTAGTTTTTATTAAGGGTTTGATTGCGCTTTTGCAAAGAGCTGCCTACATATCCTCAACGAGGAATCAAGTCACTCGTAGATCATAAATTTGTATGGGCTCGTGTATAACGAGTAGTATTTTTTTCTGAAGTAATAAAATCGGCTTTCATGCTTGACGCTTCGTCCTTGCCTTTGATCATGTATGTTCTTCTAGCGGTAGGGAACTTGACACACTGAGGATAGGTTGATGCTACCGTTTTCATGGAATAAAGCCAAGGCGTCCCCAAGATTGCATTATATACTGAAGGTGTATCCACAATAACAAAATTGACGAAGTGAGTAACTCCGGCCACATAGAGTGAAAGCTTGATCGTACCGACTATCAAGGTAGTATCATTAGCAAAGCCAATCACTGGTCTGTTCCCAAACTTGATGTCATTCTGAGTTACGCCCATCCTTTCGAGGGTGTTTCGATAGATTATGTCTACCGAGCTTCTGGTGTCGATCATTACATGACCTACTTTGCAATCGTTAATAACGAGCTGAATCACCAGATGATCATTATCAGGTCGATTCAGACCCTTGGTATCTTGCTCGTCGAATTTGACAAAAAGGTTCTTCTCGGCTGGCACCGGCCACTTCCTGGTGGTTTCGGCCTTCCTTTCGTATTGTTGTATCGATCTTACAGAATCGTTACATTCTTTAAGCCCGCCCAAAATCATGTAGAGCTTTTTTTTAGGTGCAGACGCATTCTTATCCCCATAGAAATTATCTCGGTCCCGCTTAGGGGGGTTGACTTTGGGTGGCGGGTTCTTCGGCTGGCCATGATCGTCTTTCCGCTCTATTGGGTTTGTTTTTCTGGGGAAGTTCTTCTGAAATTCCATATCAGGAACTCTCCCGGCTTCGGTAGCGTTTCATCAACACATCCAAGAGGTGACGACACTGAGCTGTCGAGTGTCCCGGTGTTTGGTGAAAGTCACACCAAACTCCGAGCGTTGCTTTCCTCTATAGGTCGATTACTCCTAGGCCATTGTTTCTGCGCGCGTTCTTCATTGTCATCGATGATTTGGAAACTTTGTCCCTTCTTTCCGCGGCTTGTTTTTTCACCTTCCTTTGCTTCTTGTTGATCCTCTTCCAACTCCATAAAGCTCGATGCTTTATGCAGGACGTTTTCCAAGGTCGCAGGTCGGTTGATAGTCAGTTCGTTTCGGAACGGATTTTTCAAGAGTAACGCTTTCGGAAGCACGTCAATTGTGGCATCATCTGCCACAACCAAATTTGGATACGGTTCCTTACTTTGGAGAGACCAAAGATTGGTGGTAGACGTTTTCTTCTCGATGTGCATCGAGTACTGCTTTAGGAAAGCCATTGACAACTGATAAAATTTATCAATAGAGTTTCGATCGAGCTAGGAGAACCAAGATAGAGCGTCGCCAGCGGGTGTTCTACGAACAACTAACAGTAACCGGCCTCTTTATCCTCGGGAGGGAAGTGAGCTCGGCCCATGGCGATATTAAACGCCGTGAGATGCTGAGTTTGATCGGTCTTTCCTTCGTAAAGCGCGATTTGAATCTTAGTGTTTGGTTTGACCAGGGTGTTTACAAACCGGGTAGTGAAGGGGGTGTGTGTTGTTCCTTCAAGGATGATTGGGGGGGTTTATTTTAGATCCAAGTTTTAAATTTATAACCCTAGATAAAGACTGCAAGTGCACAACAAGCGCGGTAGTATTTAGGGGTCGAACCCAATATAAAAGTGCAAGGGATAGATAATCAATGGTTAACTAGGTGCGATTAATGAACCTATGCAACATTACAATTACATCTTAAGATTCAGATGCAAGTTTGTGCTAGAACTCAAACCACGGAATTAGAATCTCTCCACTATCTTGGTTCGGATTCTCTATGCCCTATTCCCTAATACACTCAGCTATCGTATGGTTATTAAAAGGTTAAGACACGCAGTAGAATTAAGGTTCAATTGTTCACTAAACTCCTTAACTAATTGGTATGATTGTTAAGATGCTTAGCTCATCGAATACTAGATCAGGAGATGTTAAGAACACTCTCGTGGATATATCAACCTAGGATTGATAACTTGTTAGCTACGCAAGATCATGCATTGAGCGTAAATAAAGATGAAGAACAACTAACAACAAACCCTAAGATGCAATCATAAAAGCATACCCATAGAACGTTAAAGGCAACAAATCTAGTTAAACTTTACTCCAACGAGTCAGTTCGATCTCGCTAGCAGCATAAGTAAAGCATAAAACATGATGAATTCGTGATACACAAAAGCATATAGAGATCTCTTCCTTCAACCAAGAAGGCCTCATTGATCTAGCCTTAAAGAACTCTTAAAAAGTAGATGTATTATTAAGAACAAAGAGAGAAACGAAATACATGTTTTAGGTATGGATTTGGTGGGTGCCTTCTCTTCCTAGAGATGCTAAAAGCAAGTATATGTAGGGCTAGAAGGGGTCCTAAGTCGGTTAGGGTTTTAATTCTAAGAAAAAGGGGAAATTGTCAAAAGTGCTCGGTAATGCTCCACACCAACCGGCCATACCGATCGGATTCCCGGGTCGGTATGGGGGTTGAGTCGGTGTGCCTTTGTGTGTTTGATCCCCCGGTACCGATCGTGTTTCCCGACTGGTGTGCCGGGTCGGTACCGGGTGTTCTTCATTCTCTCGGCAGCTTTGACATGTCTTCAGTCTTCGGCTCATATCTCCTTGTGTATAATTAAAAGTTGTGTGATTTCAACTTTATTGGAAAGATAACTCAAAGGGCTATCTGCTCTCCAAGTTTTATCCAATTCCAAACTCATTTGGTCCTCCGCTTGTTGTTAAACTTCCGGCATATGTAATCTATCCAATTTGGGAATGTGTTTTATCTTCAAAGTATGATGACTTGGGTTGGCTCCTTTGACTTCTTAGATGACTTTGACGTGATGAATACTCCTTTTTCTACATTTTGCATCCTTTTTGATGATTTAACATGTTGGGACCTTAAAGCCTATGTATACGAGAAAACTACCTCTTTTGGTTGATTAGGTGAATAAAATCCACAAAATAAGTATGAAAACCGATAGAAAAAAGGGTAAAATATAGGGTATATTAACTCCCCCAGACTTAACCTTTGCTTGTACTCAAGTAAACAAAAGATCAAGACTAGAAAAGAGGTTTGAACAGTCGGGAACTCACATATCCTTGGGATCCATTATCTCGAAGTCTAAACCTGTAATCCACATGATACAAGATTAGTTCGCAAACGCTCTCCTCATATCCCATCACAACTTTGCAGGCGCATCCTAAATTTCCTCCCTGCACGCATCTTAACTTCTACTCAATTGACTCTTTCTACTCTACCAGGTTATTGAAAACTCTCATCAACGCTATCATTCAAGGAATACGGGCTAAGTGTATAACAGAAGGCTGATTTTAGTGATGAGGTTTAAAGTGTTTAGGGTTACCATAATCTCCAGGTGCTAGACATTATGCAAAATAGCAAGAGAGAATGGACCTATTGATATCCGCAATTCCCCAATCACTTTGTTGTTGCTCTTCTTCCCCCAGACTTAGATTGTTCTCCGGGAATCATTGTTAAATCCACTATATTCTCCTCTTCTTGTTGATCACGTCCTTCCTTGGGATATTCTTCGGCCATATGATCCATGTGAGCAATCGTTTTCTTTTCCCTTAGCTCTTTCCTTTTCTGTTTTTCTTTTCTTTTCCTTTTTTGTTTTATCTTTTCTTTAACGGGAAAACGATTATGTTTGGAACGATGAATCATAGGAACAAAATTGATACCTTGTTTTAAGTGCCCAAGGAACGACCAAGCTCTTTGTATTTTTGCGGATCTCGATGATGAATCCACCTCTCTTTAACATAATGACGCATCTCTTAGTGATTGGAAAATTGCATCGACCCTATTCTCTCCGACGTTTTTACACATATCTGCAAATATGAAACGAAAAGGAAGAAGGCATGGGGTCTGAAAGAAGGTTAAAGGGTTTAAGGTGGGGAAACCAACTAACGATGCGCTGGCCGTTCATGACAACAAGAGGGTGGTAAAAAGGAATAAGATGTCATGAACGTGATTCGTTTCCTTGATCTAATATCCTTGACTTGAGATAATCAAAACCTATGTTAGTAGTCCGAATGAAGAATCAAAATTGTATCCGTTAAAACCTGGCAAGTAAAATTTGTAGGTGGGTAGTCCATCATGAGGTGTCTGAATCGATTGTCTCTGAACTCTCTTGTGACAATGGTCACTTAGTCTTTGAAATCGAAACGCTAGTTCCTAGGAAAGTGTCATCATTCCCTACTGATTTTGACTCAATAAAACGTCTATATGGTTTTGACAAATAATTTTCGAAAAACCTTTTGAAAAACTGAAAAAATCAAGCATGAAAAAATGCGTTAGTAAACAACAATCCCCCAGACTTAACTTACACCGTCTCCGATGTAAATTAAATCAAATTAAGGGAGTCATGTCAAAACTAAACGAATTTGAACAAATGGAAAAGTTAGAGAAAGAACAATATTACCTCATAGTAGACAAAAACTCTTAGAATGTGGTAAGAGTTGCCAAAGTTGTTGGTGGGTGGATCGTTGATGAGAGGCTTAAAAGAAGATGTTGTGTATCTTCCAATTTTCTCTTAAGATCCTTAGGAGCAATACTTCTTTAATTGCCAACAACTCAATTTCTATGGCTTGATCAAGAAATCCATGATGGTGATCGTATGTCACTCTTACAACATGAATTCTTTCTCTAACCAAAGTGAAAGATCGCTGGATTATGGGCAATGACGAAGCTTCTGGTGAAATTCCAAACCTTATGATTGAACGGTTAAGCTCATGGTCGGCTAAGGTGCTTGGCTTGCTCCGTTTGCGAGCTAGATTTTGAAATCTGAGATTTGGCTCAAGCAAACTAGATATGTCATCAAGTGTGGTGTTTAAATCGTCTGTGGGTGGTGGTGGGTGGTGGTCGTGCTATATGTTGTTTCCTTCTTCTCACATCATATAGATTGGTGGATTATTCGCAAGATGAATGAATTTTGCGTCCACAAGAAACTCGTGCTGGAAATCCTGTATGAGTACGAAATATCCTTGCAGACACTTAAAATCGCTTGTTAAATGTCACTTGGGACAAAGTTCTCAACACAAGTGTATTGAGTTCTAAGGCTAAGGAAGAAAAACAATGGCTTAAAAGAAAGAAGTTCATGAATGAGTTCAAAATATATTAGTTTGCCAACTGTCATGAGATTAGTGGTGGATAATCATCTAGATGTGTTAATCAAAACCAATTCAAAGTAACCATGTTTAAAGAATTTCCAATTGCAAAATTCTAAAGTTGTGGTTAAGTGATGTTTAATGATGTATGGAATTGGTTTGTTAATTGGGAAAAGGTGTGAAAACTTAGCTATTGGACCGTTGGTGGTAGTGGTTGCGCTTCGATGATCGTTTGCTCCGGATGGGTGAAGTTGGTTCTCTAATATGGTCGTGGTATGCGGCTGCTAATTGGAGGTGGTGGATGATGGTGATGACCGTTGTGGTGGGATGGAGTTTGAACCGTTCATGACGTGGTATGCGACTATGTTCGGGTGGATGGTGGTAGGTGTGTGATAGTCATCGTTAGAGATGGTGAACGGAGCGTATGATCAACGGTGCGGTATGGGTGGAAACGTCGGGTTATGATGGTGATCGATGCTTAGTACCGGATGGATGGTAGAAGGTGCTCAAACCAATCCATGTCGTGGTATGCGACTATGTATCGGGTGGACGGTGGTGATGGTGCGTTGATCAGTGGTGGTTCATCGGGACGGTTGGGTGGGTGGTTGATCGGACGGACAATGATCGAGGGTAGTTTGGTGGGCTGATCGTCGTGTGATCGATACGTGCCCGTACTGGTCGGTGGTACCGGCCAATGTACACGATCAGTACGGGCCGCGGGTTGATTACGTGATCAGGATGTCTCGGTACCGACCCGTGGTACCGATCACGTATCCCCATCGGTGTGGTGGTCGGGTACGGTTGCGGTCAAGTGTTGCGGTCGATCGGTCGAGGGTTCTCGGTACCGATCGGACGTACCGACTTACGTACCCGATCGGTACGAGAGTGGGTCGCGGTCCGTGGTGCATCTCCGGTTTGATGGGTCGGTAGGGGTTGGTAGGACGGACGGGTGATAGAAGAGGGATGACTGTGGCCGGTACCGATCGGGGGGCTCGGTACCGACTCGCAATACCGATCGTTGGTACTGATTGGTACGGGGAGTGGGAGATGGTTGCGGTAGGACGGCCGAGGGACTCCCGGTACTGACCCTCGGTACCGACCATCGTGGCCGATCGGTACAGGGGTTGCCTGAGGGTCGTGGGTCATGGGTGCTCGGTACCGATCGTGTTACACGATCGGAATGGGCAACTGGTACGAGGAACGAACGGTCCGGTACTGATCTGTGGTACCGATTGGCGGTCCTGATTGGTATCGGGGTTCTTCAGACCATTTTCTTCGTCTCTCCTCCTTAGCTCGAAATCTTCGTCTTGAAACACTCTTTAGTTGAATATTGATCAAAAGTTTGACCAACATCTTCACAAATACTTTGGAGCTTTTTGTTCTTCTCCAAAGACACAAAAATTCTTGAATAGCCAAGGATTAAATAGGTGGATAATAGTGCTTACAAAAAGAAAACCAAAATATGGGTTGCCTCCCATAAAGCGCTTTGTTTAAAGTCGCATAGCTAGACTCCTTGGAATCTCTAGAAGGTGGAAGGATCCTCTAAAGTCTTGAGGTTGCCTTTAGCTTGTTGGTGTAGTCCCTGATCACTCTCATCATCTTTATCATTGAAGCGTTCGGGATGTTTAACTGGCACTTCTTTCTTCTTCATTGGATGGTATCGAGTTTGCTTCGATATAAAGCCTGGCAGTGCTCCATAGTAATAGACATGTTTGTCTATGTTGGTGAACGAAATCATTTGCAAAGGATAGTCCATGATAGCTCCAGCAGTCACCAAGAATGGTCTTCGAAGGATGAAGGGTGTAGTATCGACGTGCACTGAGGCTACTTTGAAATCGACGGGGATAATGCAATCGCCAATTCTCATGGGAAAATTGAGAAGTTCCCCCAAAGATTGTGTTGTTGATCCATTGGCAAGTGCAATCCTCATGTTTGATGGTCCAAGCTTGGTGATTTTAAGCATTTCGATGACAAACTCCGATAGAACATTGACTCTGGCACCTAAGTCACATAGGGCGTCATCAAAAATGAACTCCTGAGTGAACAAGTGATGTTGAAAGCTCCTGGGTCGTGAATCTTGCTGAGAACCCTAAGAAATTTATGTGGATTCCTAGCTTCATCGAAAAGCTCCTCGATCTCAATCTCATCTTTTTGACTTCGTGTGAAACATCATCTTAAAGATGGATTCATTCTCCAAGCTTCGTCAAAGGTGATGATAGGGGGAAGTTCCTTCACAAGAGAGTTGAAAACTCCCAACATCCCATCACTAATACATCTTGATCTCTTAGTTGCTCCTTTCGCAAAAATGATCGGTTTCATGGACATCCTTGCGGTTTGTCTTGTGTGAAAGGTTCTTGGTCACTTGGGCTATGGTGGAACGTCACTTACGTCTGAGCTTGAGGCGTCGTCATCATCTTCAAGCATGGTTATGGTGCAGCAATTAACCAAAGACCTTGAATCTTCTTTCTACGAATTGAAATATTTCTCCGTTTCTTCAATGGTTGTAGGCGGTTGTCTAGCTTCTTCAAGAGCTTGGTCACGGCCTTTGAGTCTTCTTCTAGGGACGTGATCTTCTCCATGAGATATTCTTGATGGTGTTCAACCGCGTTGAGTGTTTGAATCATGCTCATACTATCTGTCTGCAAGTTCTTCATTCGTAGGCGAAGTTTCTTATGTGTAACTACACCATTACTAACTCCTTTCTTAGCTTGATAGGCATTGATAGCTACTGAATTTAGGTGTGTGGTGAGCTCCTCCACGTTGTACTTAGCTTTGTTGATCAACCATTCATGATGATTCCATTGATCTTCGAACTTGTATTTGGCGTTGATGATGTCGTGCTCGGCTTCTTTGATGTATCGCCTTTGATGATATTGGATATCTTCAATGGTGTCAAGACGCGTCTCCATACCCTTTATTTGGATAGCAAGAGTGTCAAGTTTCTCCTTAAGAGACAAGCTGTTAGCTTCGATTTTTGCTTCAAATCCACAGACGACGTTTTTAGTGTCATCTATGAACTTTTGCATCAAAGCTTCTAGCTTATCTTCGTGAGGGTATTGGCGAACGTGTGGTGGGGGCAGTACAGGTGGTTGTGGTTGAGTGTTTTTGCGAGTTTGATGATGGTCCAATCGTCAATTGACTCCTTGAGGTTGGTACACGGTGGTGGTGCTCTGTGCATTGAAAGCAAGTGTGGCCGGCGGTTTGGCAAACTCGTGATGCATAGGGATGTAACTCCCGGTTGCTACACGGTTCATAGTGCTCGCCATTCTCCTTTGGTTGTTGGTTTGATGCTCCATTGACGAATCTCTGAAACAACAAAAGAAAAAATAAATTGAAATTAGCAAAGGAAAAACAAAAACTTAGACTTATTCTTTATCAAAAATTGTAGGGCAAAGAAATCAATTCCCTAGAAACGGTGAAAAAACTTGATGGGGGGGTTTATTTTAGATCCAAGTTTTAAATTTATAAACCTAGATAAAGATTGCAAGTGCACAGCAAGCGCGATAGTATTTAGGGGTCGAACCCAAAGGAATTGATGATGCAGAATAAGCTAGGCTAAATATTTTTTTGTGGGGTTTTAGTTTTTATGAAAGTAAAAGTGCAAGGGATAGATAATCAATGATTAACTAGGTGCGATTAATGAACCTATGTAACGATTACAATTACAACTTAAGATTCAAATGCAAGTTTATTCTAGAACTCAAACCACGGAATTAGAATCTCTCCACTATCGTGGTTCGGATTCTCTATGCCCTATTCCCTTATAGACTCAGCTATCGCATGGTTCTTAAAAGGTTAAGACACGCAGTAGAGTTAAGGTTCAATTGTTCACTAAACTCCTTAACTAATTGGTATGATTGTTAAGACGTTTTGCTCATCGAATACTAGATCAGGAGATGTTAAGAACACTCTCATGGATACATCAACCTAGGATCGATCATTGGTTAGCTATGCAAGATCAAGCATTGAGCGTAAATAAAGATGAAGAACAACTAACAACAAACCCTAAAATGCAATCATAAAAGCATACGCATAGAACTTTAAAGGCAACGAATCTAGTTAAGCTTTACTCCAACAAGTCAGTTCGATCTTGCTAGCAGCATAAGTAAAGCATAAAACATGACGAATTCGTGATACACAAAAACATATAGAGATCTCTTCCTTCACCCAAGAAGGCTTTATTGATCTAACCTTAAAGAACTCTTAAAAAGTAGATGTATTATTAAGAACAAAGACAAAAACAAAATACATGTTTTAAGTATTGATTTTGTGGCTGCTTTCTCTTCCTAGAGAGGCTGAAAGCAAGTATATGTAGGGCTAGAAGGGATCCTAAGTTGGTTAGGGTTTTAATTCTAATAAAAAGGGAAAATTGTCAAAAGTGCTCGGTAAGGCTCCACACCGACCGGATTCCTGGGTCGGTATGGGGTTGAGTCGGCGTGCCTTCGTATGCTTGATCCCCCCGGTACCGATCGTGTTGCCCAACCGGTGTGCTGGGTCAGTACCGGGTGTTCTTCATTCTCTCGGCAGCTTTGACATGTCTTCAGTCTTTGGCTCATATCTCCTTGTGTATAATTCCAAATGGTTTGATTCCAACTCTATTGGAAAGCTAACTCAAAGGGCTATCTTCACTCCAAGTTTCATCCAATTAGAAACTCAGTTGGTTCTCCGTATATTGTTAAATTTCCGGCATATGTAATCTGTCCAGTTTGGGAATGTGCTATATCTTCAAGGTATGAAGACTTCGGTTGGCTCCTTTGGCTTCTTAGATGGATTTGACATGATGAATACTCCCTTTTCTCCTTTTTGCATCCTTTTTGATGATTTAACCTGTAAGGACCTTAAAGCCTATGTATACGAGAAAACTACCTCTTTTGGTTGATTACGTGAATAAAATCCACAAAATAAGTATGAAAACCGATAGAAAAACGGGTGAAATATAGGGTATATCAAAGGACCTTATCGAGCTCGGGGGCCGAGCTTACTACGCGAAGCATCCTTGAGTTCATCAAACGAATGGTCTCCTTCATGGCTGCTATCTCCTCGTCTCCTTCCTCTAAGCTTCGTGAAGTTGGTGTGACTTGAGTCGCAGGTTATCCTCCCACCGATAAAACTCTAGACATTATCTCGGTTGGAAACAAGTTTTGATCAATTTGAGTTGTCCTATTCCGGGAGTTCAGATCGGATCGTCCCATGAAGAGAGCCATCTCTTCACAGAGCTTTTCATGATCGATCTGGTGGTTATCGTTCGTCTCCTGTAGCGATTTCAGCGTGGCAGGAACATCAAGTTCTGTGTCTTTGATCAGGATTACCAGGTTATCTGATGTCTCTGCTCGGACCTCCGGTTGGTGATCCTTCTCGGCAATGGGGACCTCCGGAATTAGATTCTGCTTTTCTGAGGCTCTCTGCGTCTCTTGTGAATCATTTCCGTCGGTTGGATTTTTTTCCGCTCTGGCTGCGTCGCAGTTGGTGGAGTTAGGGTTTCGTCTCCGGACATCTTTCCAAGATTTCCTCTCGTGAAAGTTACGTAGTAAACCTAATCGGTCCCCTTAGTCGGCGCCAATTTGGTGATACCGAATTGACCAACAATCCGAGATCGGTCCAAAGAATAGAGGAACTAGGTTTTAACGTAAAATCACAAGGAATAAATCAAGAAAAAGATGTGTATATAATTCCCTATTGAAGGCGATGTTCTCGTCTTGGAGGAATACATCAAGTATTTATACAAGTACAAAGTCGGTCGAAATAACCTTAAAATTTAAATGGAAAATCTCCTAAAAGATAAAAGGAAGTTATACTAATTCTAAGTATTTTCTTTTACCCGAGCTAAGTCTTCCAATTTGCTTGTATTCACCTAGGTCGGCTGATACTCCTTAACAGTCCGAGACACTGCTAATGGATCCTCGTTGACCCATCTCTCCGAGATGATTCCCAGAGCTCCATGTCGGGTCGGATGTGAGTCGGGTATGGTAATGGATGCTAAACCCAGTACCACCAATGTGTTGCACCATGAAACCAACAAAACATATTTTTCAAAGATATTGCGTGTATAACCAAAAACTTGTCACCAATTTCCGATCTTATTAATTAATAATTATTTTTTGTGTTTATTTAGTAGATTCATTTTTCGAAATTATTTGATAATATGCATCATATTAGCTAAGTTAGTATTGTATATTGAAATAATATTTAGGTAATGAGATCTTATATGTATAAACGTAGTAATATTAATTATGTTAACTATATGAGTAACCTTATTTAATTTTTGTTTAAATATAGAGATTAAGGTATTTGGAGTGTTTTGATATGAATATAGTTGTAGTTAAAGATAGTCATAATTTGTTTGGGTATAGGGATTAAGTTATTTTGGAGTGTTTGGATATGAGTATAGTAGGAGTTAATAATTTTAATTAATTAAATGAAAAATGTGAGAAAAAAGAGAACTTGGCACATAAGCTCAAAATACTTCTCCTTTAATAAATAGAAGATATAAAGTGAATAATAATGATTGATTGCTTTAGTACTACTTTTAATAAAATCAAATTTTATTATATAATTTATCAATTTAAGTTTATGTTTTTACAGCAAATTATAATTGTATACACAGTTATTGATGAATACAAAGTTGGAGTGATCTTATCTACGTACAAGTACTAAAATCATGTACTGGAGCAAGGCCGATTTTAAATACTTTTATTCAACGAAAATTACAAAAAAAAATTCTTATCACATCATTTTTTTTTACAACTGAAGCTAAATCTCACAATTAAGATCATTTTTTTTTTTTAGTTTTATATCAGTTGATAAATGATACGAATAAAATAAGGGTTAATTAGCTCAATAATAGTTTTTGGCCAAAAATTAGGTATCTATCAGCACGTGTAAAAAAATTAGGTGAGTAACTATAAGAAGAAAATGTTGGACAATTTTGCCCCTATTTAATGGGGAAATTATTGACGGTAAAATAAATTAACTAAAAATCTTTCTTCCTTGCCAAATCAATTCCAGTGATCTTTTCAAATATATTTAATCTATCATATTGATTTTGTGAATCATAACCTTTGATTGGTATTTAAAACACGGTGCAGAAAATCTATTTTCACTACAAATCGTGTTTAAGAAAAGTTTTGAAGAAGGTTGTACAAGAATGGTGAAGAAGATGACTAGTGAGATTGTTGGCGGATCTAAATAGAAAACAGAGGTTTTTGTAGTTAACTATTGTATGTTGTATTATAGTTATAAAAAATAAAAAAAAGAGAGATTGTGAGTTTTGATATAGGAATAGAGAGAAGACAAAGAAGAAGGATGTGATTGCGGCGGCGAGGAAGATAAATAATTAGGTTTTAGGGATTTTTTAATTTCTCTTTTATATTTTAATTTTCCTAATTAAGTGTAAACAAAAATAAGGGTAATACAGACATTTTGCTTTACTTGAATGCTATTCACCTAATTAAATTTTGGGTGATGTTAGATCCCTAGTTATTGACAAAAAACATAATATTTGTGCCAATTTCCCTAAAAATAAATGAACACATCAATTATTTAATTAATTTAAAATCATATTTATATATCAATTAAAAATGATGCAAATTAATATAGATTTGTATCATTTTTATTGAACCGATGTGAGATAAGTTAATAACAACATCAATTATAAAAGTTGATGTTAACTAATATTTTTTGTATCATTTACTAATAAGTAATTTATGATACTATTTATCTGATGCAAGGAGCATGAATTTTTGTAGTGCATGGATTCAAAACATTGGAGAACACAAAAGAAACCAAGTGCTTTTGCTTGAAGCGCAGATTGAACCGAACGTAATTTAGTACATCCAGACATCATATGATATCCACATGATCATGCACAATCCATCCAGCACCCACATGATTCTGATTTCCTCGAAAGCCACTATCGAAGTTGCACTTAAGCCAACCTAACAAAGGTGGTTCCCATTGTGAGTTCCTTATTGGCGGTTGTAACATTGTAGCTTGACGTTTTGAATCACTACAACTCTGTATAGAGACTCATTCTATCATTGCTTGTTGACTCTGATTAACGTCTTCATGCGGATGAACATCACAAGAAAACACTGGATTTGTGAATGGATTGTGTGACCGATTTTTTAGTCACAGTTTTTTGCGACTCTTGCGAGACTATTTTGTGACTAATGTGCGACTACGAAACAACGAAAACAAATCAGTCACAAATTAGCGACTGAAATATTTTAGTCCTCTATTAGTCGCAAATGTGTGACTGAATATACGGTTAGTAGGAAATGTGCGACTGAATAGTTGGCGTCACAATGTAGTAGCAAATTAGTGACTACTTTGCGACGAAATACATACTCCCAGATGAGTCACAAATCAGTCACAAATCAGTAACAACTACAATTAGGTGAAAACGTGGAAATTGAGTGATAATTTCAGGTAGGTGACAACGTGTATATTGAGTGGTTTGGTTGGTAGCATCTAACATTTGCTACCGATTCTCAGTAGTCACAAATTGGTAGCAAATTTTTTGCTATATAAAGACGAGCTCCCTCCCACCAAATATTCACTCAACAAAAACATTACATCAAGAAAAATCAAATTGTCTTCTATCTTTTTATCAGCTTGAGAGTTTTAGCAAAATGACAAAAATTGAATTTTTTTTTTATAATTTGTTTTAAAGCTCGAAAGCATTATTTCAAAAAAAAATAGTCTAAATTTTTTTGTTATAGTTTATTATTAAGTTCGAGAGTATTGTTTGAAAAAAGAAAATCTTAAATTTTATAATTTTATTATAAAGCTCGAGAATAATTTTTCAAAAAAAAGAGAGAAAAAAATGTGGAATTCAAACCGAGAGTGGATGTATACAAGGATCGACCCGCGAACCAACAATATATCAACCGAATTTGCAGAAGGCGACGCACTTCATCATCAATTTCGCAACTAGCCATCATTTCTCAATTAGCAGTGGAGGTAGGTTATACTGTCCTTGTGAAGTTTGTAAAAATTTAGGTAGGATAAAACCGGCTTTAACTGTCGAAAAGCACTTGCTTCGTAACGGTTTTATGCCTGGATATTATGTAAGGTCTGAACATGGGGAATATTATTATGCACATGGGGTAGGAACTAGTAATCAGAATGATAATGTTGATTTTAGTAGTGGTAATTATAATGAACCGTACAATTATGAAGAAGAGAATGTTTATGCGGGAATGGTTCAAGATGCGTTTCATGGTTCCGTTCCATTTAATGAATATCCTCCTGCTCATGAACATGATCAAAGTGGAAACGATCATGTCTATGAAGAACCTACCCATGAGGCAAAACAATTCTACGATTTGTTAGAAGCTGCAAATACTCCCCTATATGATGGTTGTCGTGAAGATCTTACAAAGTTATCAGTGGTGGCTCGAAAGATGAACATCAAGGCAGAGCATAATGTGTCTGAAGTTTGTATGGATTCGTGGTCTGATTTAATTACAGATATTTTACCAGAGCATAATCAGGCAACTAGTTCATACTACGAGACGGAAACGCTGATGCGAAAGTTAGGATTGCCGTACCATACTTTTGATGTATGTGTAGATAATTGTATGCTCTTCTGGAAAGAAGATCAAGAGTTGGGTTATTGTAAATTTTGTGGGAAAGCAAGATATAAGGTTAGTGGTGGAAGAACAAAAATACCGTTCAACAAGATGGGGTATCTACCTATCACTGATAGATTGAAGTTGTACCAATCAGAAAGGACGGCTGCATCGATGAGGTGGCATGCTGAGCACGAGTCACAAGACGGAGTAATGTGTCATCCATCTGATGCGGCAAAGTGGAAAATGTTCAATGAAAATCATCCGAGTTTTGCGGAGGAAACGCGAAACGTTTATTTAGGATTATGTACAGATGGCTTTAATCCATTTGGTATGTCCAAAAACCATTCGTTGTGGCTTGTGATCATGACACCCTACAACTTACCTCCTGGTATGGCAATGAAAAGCGAGTATTTGTATCTAACGATTTTGAATTCGAGCCCAAAGCATCCACGAGCCAGTCTAGATGTGTTCCTCCAACCATTGATCGAGGAGTTAAAGGAGTTATGGAATTACAGAGTTGAAGCGTATGATGTGTCTTTAAATCAAAACTTCAACCTTCGAGCCGTTTTGTTATGGACGATTAGTGACTTCCCGGCGTATGGGATGTTGTCGGGATGGACGACACATGGAAACTTAGCATGCCCAATTTATAAAAGTGATACAGAGTCTTTCCGATTGCCGGCTGGGAGGAAGACTTGTTTGTTTGACTGCCACATAAATTTTTTGTCCACCGACCATCCGCTAAGGAAGAACACTCGTGCGTTTCTCAAGGGAAAGAGCGTAATTCACGACTACCCAAGGGAATTGTTGTCGGGAGAAGTAGTTTTGGAGAGTATATGGTATGTCGGGGCACCTAAAGCATCTGAATGTGGTGGAAATGGCCATGAAAAAAACCGGAGGGCTACGGAGAGTGGCATAATTGGCATAAAGAAAGCATCTTTTCGGAGCTACCATACTGGAAAGATTTGAATCTACGGAGCTGTCTTGATGTGATGCATATTGAGAAAAACATTAGCGATAACATCACATTTACTTCAATTAATGTTAAAGACAAATCAAAAGACACGGTGAATTCAAGAGTAGATATTGCAAGATTTTGTGGTCGAAAAGAATCGCATGTCGATGGTCGTGGGAACGCTCCATTTCCTATTTGGAGACTGAGTACAAAAGCCAAAGAAGCCTTACTACAATGGGTGAAGAATGAGGTTAAATTTCCAGACGGCTATGTAGCAGATTTAGCCAGTTGTGCAGATATCGCTGGTGGAAAATTCTCCGGAATGAAAAGTCACGACAACCACGTCTTTATGGAACGGTTGCTTCCGTTTATTTTTGCAGAACTTCTCCCGCGTAATGTGCATCAAGCATTGGCAGGTAAATTAATATAACCTTAAGTATGCTGGTGACTGTGAATTAATTTGTATAATATATAATTAATGAAATTGTTTTGTAGGCATTGGAGCTTTTTTCGTGACCTAAGCAGCAGATCATTGGAAACGAGCCGACTCGCAACTCTAAAGGAGAACATTGTGTGGATTATATGTAATTTGGAAAACATCTTCCTACCTTCTTTCTTTGATGTGATATAGAACCTACCTATTCACCTGCCATACGAAGCAGAGCTTGGTGGTCCTATGCAATATAGGTGGATGTATCCGTTTGAAAGGTTTTTCAAACATTTGAAAGGTTTTCCAAACATTTGAAAGGCAAAGCGAAGAACAAAAGATATCCAGCAGGCTCAATTGTTCAAGCGTATATGAATGATGAGATATCCTACTTTTCACAACACTACTTTGCATCACACGTTTCTACAACTCTAAGAAGAAGGTAATAATTTACTTACTTTATATTTATTTTTGGTATGATGATCATGATTAGGGACCACTAATAAAAGAGAACTAGTAATTTTGCAGGAAAAGTCGGTATGATGAAGGAAAAGTACTTGAATATATTGTAGAAGCACCGGCAATATTTTATGCAGTAGGTCGTCCAAGTGGCAAATGCAAAGACTGGTGGTTAACCGAAGAAGAATACAACTGCGCACATTCATATGTTTTGCGGAATTGTGATTATTTTCGGCCGTTTGAAAGGTATATTGTAGTTCATTATTTACTTAATTACTAAAAATTCATCTACGCCGATTTCTATGCATACCTTTGTATGTGTGCGCAAAACAGATTGTGCGAAGCACAAATTCGATATGATAATTCGGAACTACTTGATGAAGGGGTCAATGCGAGAAGAGATGAAGTATTTCCTGAGTGGATCCGCCAATACGTATTTTCCTACATGCGTACTTTAATTAATCTTTAAATATTCTCCAATGTTTGATGACATATGTTTAAATATATATATATAGGTGCACACAATGAAAAAACAAGAAGCTTTCCCGTATTGGGTTGCGGATGTTGTGGCAGGCCCTGAACGTAAAGTTAAATTGTGGCCCATATATTGTACACGGGGGTATGTGTTTCACACAGAGGCTCACGGCGCGAAGAGAAAAACAATGAATTATGGGCTATGCGTCAAAGGCCACAATTATACAAATGGTGCAGAGGATGATTTTTATGGGAAGATAGAACGTATCATGGAGTTCCAATATCCCGGAATGGTGAATTTAAAGATCATACTTTTCTAATGTAAATGGTTTGATCCTACCTATGGCAAAGGCATACGGAAAAATGATTTAGGCGTTGTGGACGTTGTCATGACACGGGACTATCCGGGTTCTGAACCATTTATTTTAGGTATGAATTTCATGTCATAGCTTATGATATATTTATAAAATTATAACTAATGATTTAATTACATTCAGGCTCTCAAGCTGATCAAGTTTGTTATCTTTCCTATCCACGTGTTAAACGGCCTCGAATATCATGGCATACAGTTCTGAAAGTAAACCCAAGAAATCGTATTGAAGGGAGTCAAATGAGCTGGTCATTTTACAACAAACAACTGATGATGAGAGAATGACAAATACAGTTGAAGAAGTAATTATCGATACTTTAGTCGACAATACCCATCATGCTGAACAAATTGATTTCGAAGTAGCAGACGCTGAACCCGAGGATGAATTTTTTTGTAATTTATCATCTTCAGGGGATGATGATGAGGATGCCCATGATGTCGAGGATGATGAAGAGGATGATTATAATGAATACTGAATTATAAAGTTTTAATTGGTGTTTGTAATATATTTGTTTGATTTTTTTATAAATGTGTGTAATAAGTAATATATGTGTGTCATTTTAAATTAAAATTATATGATTTGTATATAATTTATGTGTGCAATTTGTGAAATGGGAAATTTTTAAATTCGGAGTATCACATGTTATAAAGAAATAAATGTAATGAATAGACATAAAGGTTACATTAGATCACATGGTTATGAACTCCCATATAAGAAGTCCGAGGTAAACGGTTCGAGTACAGTTGGCGTACTTTAAGTTACAATTTTACCTATTTTTGCACGGAGTTGCGAAACAGTAGCACATTTGACACTATTTTGCGACTGATTTGTCACTGAAGGTAACTTATGTGACTATCATGTTACCAATTTGCCACCAATCACTAGGATTCATGAACAAATTTAGAAAACAGAATGCTATAAATCTGGATGTAGTTAGACTAACATGTAATCGAAATATGTATTCTTAGAATAAGGATTTAACAAATAAGGGACAATTTTCAATTTCAAAGAATTAGGTTTAGGGCATAAGTTGTAAAACTGGTAACAAAAAAATCACAATTTAGTTGCTGTTTTTTTTACTGATTTCGTGGTAGTCACAAATGTGTGACCATATTGTTACTAATTTGCAACCACTTTCATATCAATTATTTGGAAATGTACTTATTGATTATTATAAATAGCATTCTTCATAATATATGTACACATTTAAGATGTAGTTAGACTAATATGGTATATAAAACTGGAAAAAAATTTTACAACTAATTAAAAGATTTAGCTCACCTTATCTTACAAAATCACATAAATACACATATAAGTTTACTCTAACTTCTTTGTATAAAAGTTAAATTTCAAGTTTTTTTAAATTTGTATTATTTAGTACTATATATGCAACGAAACACCTAAAAGTGTAAAAAGGGTTTTTATTTTAACATTGTGTATCCATTTTTGGTATAGAAATGTCACTAACAAAAATGAGTCACAAAATAGTTTCAAATGTGAGAGTAGATACAAATTCGTCATAAATTTGTGTCTATTTTGTTACCACTTTGTAACTACTTTTGAAAACTTTTAAATATTTGCTTAATTTGTGTTGTTAACCACTCTATACTTAAGTATAGTTTTGAGAAATGTAATCAAAACTATATAAGAAGCAAGTGTATCAAGATATTGGGTCTAAAACTTTAGGGTTTAGGGTTTTGATTTGTTAATTTTAATATTGAGTCACAACAAAGTCACAAAAGAGTCACATATTTGCTACTACATTGTGACTAAGAGTCAATCAACAGATTCTAATTTGAAAGTAATTGGGCTTTTTCTTAATTGATTGGGCTTTCGTTTGCTTAATGTAAGGCCCAATATATTTTTGCGACCGATTTGTCACTACATTGTGACGTTTTTAATAGGGTATATAAGCCTAACCCTAAATCTGATTAACCATAATTGCCTCTTTTCTCTTCACCGACAGCAAAAGAAACTCTGTCTCTCTCGAATTCTTTCAATTTTTTTCGAATCCAAACCTCTCGATTTCTCTTCTAAAATCTCTAATTTCTCTTCGTCTCTCAATCTTTCCATCTCTCATTCTCTCGATTTCACTCTTCATCGATGGTGATAAACGTGAAATCAACTAAAGGTCGACCGAAGAATGATGGTGGTGGGAGTAAACCAAACGGTGGTGGGAATAAACGAAACACCGGTGGTAGTAAACCAACTGCTGCTGTTGGTCCGACCCAAGTCGGAGGTGTTCGAATCAACACCGGGAAACGTCAAGCACTAGAAGCACCTGCTAGACCCAACTCCGGCAAACGTCATGCGGTGGAGGGAGCTCTCAACAAGGGTAAGGCTATTGCTCTCGGCGGAGGTGTAAACCCTAAATCTGGGAAAGCGAGGTCTTCAAGCGGAGCTCTTCAACGCACCGCCGTAGAAGATGGAACCTCAACCGATGATGGTTCACCACCAAGCGTCCGTTCGAATCCCACACTCGATGTTTCTCCCACAGGCTCAGTTGCGAGACGTCACGGTGACCAGACTAGGCTGATGGTAACGTCTCGGGAAGGCGATGGAAGCTCTTCTAACGCCTTGAACCGGTCGTCTCAGGCCACAGTCTCGGTTAACAGAACCACTACTCCGTGACAGTTTAGATTGTCCTTTGATCTGCAACTACTCCGCCAACAACGGTCTCCGCTTCCAATTCATCTACAACAGCCTCCTGTATTTCAACTGCCACTTCAAAGGAATAGGCAAATACAGCTCCCCGACCCAGAAGAAGAAGATAAAGATGATGATGATGATGATGATGATGATGTAGTTCAAGATGAAGGTGTAGGAGAAGAGGTTATGAATCAGCCGGGTCATAACTTGGAGGAATTCGATCAAGAGCTATACAATCTCTTACGTCTCCCTGGCCGAGAAAATCTTACTCCCTTGAGTCTGCACCCTATCCCTGGGAAGTCACCACTGTGGTAAGTTTCCATCCTCAAATCAGTTTGTGTGATTATAGATTGATTAAGGAATAGGCTAGTGATGCTTTTCTTTAGGTTTGTTAGAGACAAAACCAAACTGAGTGGTGCGATTGCTGGAATATTGCGGCGGAAATTTGATAAACCGTTCTTTAGCTGGTCGGTTACGCCTCAAGACTCGCGGGAATTGTTTTTCAGAACTTGCGCTGTAAGGATTTGTTGCTGAACTTTAGTTTTTAGGAATTTGTAGTTAGTATCATCATTAGTTCATTACTAATGCTTTCTCTTTAATCTTATATGTAGCAAAAATACACTTGGGATTTAGGTATTACAGAGCTTGTCAAGGAACATTTCATGGCCATCGCATCGAACAGGCTCAAAGGCATAGTGAGTCTAGCAAAGAAGACTTGTCGTAGGCCACACTGGATTGGCAAGGAGCTTTGGAAACAAATGTGGGTCGTTTGGAAGACTTCAGAGTCAGTGGCAAAGAGTTCCACCTGTTCAGACTCCCGCAAGTCTGACCGCGGTGGATATGGAGAGCACAAACATGTTTCTGGCCAGAAATCTTACCTGACCAGACAACTTGAAATGGTAAGATGTTCAATTCCTTACTCTTACCTAAAACGCACAATCTTATTAGTAATGTGTTGTCTAAAGTAATGTGGTGTCGACTGTCACAGAGGGAGGAATTAGGGAGACCCGTTTCTTTTGCCGAAGTCTTTATTAGGACTCATACACTGCCGGATGGGAGTTTTGTTGATCAGAAGGCAAAGGACATTTCTGACACTTACCAGTTTAGTGTTGAAGAGGAATTGAGGACCAGGGAGGCTGATAATCCACAAACATTGGCTGACCCTTCTCTCACACTGACCATTGAAGAACAAAATGGCATCTTCTTGAAGGTAATTAGCTCAACTCATTTCCTTTGCTTTATGAGATAACTTGAGATATTTCTTAGATTCTTTATGTATATTACATTTGTCTCTTTGTTTAAGTCCTCGCTGTTTACATTTGTGTATATTACTTGTCTGACTTTTTTCTTTGTTTTAGTGTACTAAATCAGATTCTAAAGGAAATCATTTTGGTCTTGGCCAACTTAAAGACATGGTGAAAGGGAAACGGAAGCTGAGTTATCCAAGCTCCTCTGACTATGCCCTTCTCGATGAGATACAAGATGAACTTAAGGAAGCTCGTGCGAAGCTCGAAGAGCACGATCTGGAGAATGCTCGCAGAGATGCATAGCTTAAAGAAGCTGAGACAGAGCCTGCAGGCTACATAATCATGTTCTCTTTCCTCAAAGAGAAGAATTCTGACTTTCTCGACTATGTCAACCAAGCTAAGTTAGCTACAACTGCTCCAGCCACTTCTGAGCCACCTGCTCCAGCCACTTCTGAGCCACCTACTACTCAGAGTTAAGCTTCTTAACTTGTTAAACAATGACTCCAAACTCTCTATGTGACAGAACAATATTTTTTGGTGTAAGATAGTTTTAGATCAATTTTTTTGGTGAACACAATGATCTTTACTGAATATGTCTCTAGTTTTTAATGTAATGTATTGCTTTTGGATTGTGTAACAATGTTATGTGCATTTCTTCTTAATTCTTTGTGACTGTCTTTTGGATTTTAATATTTTTGTGTATTGGGCACTACAAAAACAAATTGTTCATAAATATTTTTAGGTACATGTAGTAGCAAAAGAGTAGTAAATTTGTTACTGAAATATGACCAATTCTAGTAAAAATTCCACCAAATTAGTCACACAAACGTCGCTAATTAGTTACGACGTTGTGACTACAAGTTCAGTCTCTAATTTGCGACCATAAATAAGAGTCACAAATTAGTCGCACTAAGCACGTAGTCCCAAAAGTCGCAACTATGCGACTCATTTGCTTCGTCACAAATCAGTCACATATTTGTGACTCAAAAATAACAGACACATATTGGTCGCAAATTTGTGACTGATTTGCGACCCCACAAATTTGTGACCAACAATTTGCCACTACTATTTTTGGTCACAAAGTAATCGCAAATCGGTCATTAGCGACCGTTTTGTGACTGTTTCCGGAGTAGCAAAAGCAGCTTTTTCTTGTAGTGGAACGTTTTTAGCAAACAAAAACTTGTTACGTGATTTCCAAACCATCCAAAGTAACCAAGATGGGGGAAGGCGTATCTACTCCGGACTAGAGTTCATCTCTTGTATTGTACCAACCAATGAAGACTATCTTCAAGTAGAGGAGAAGGATTTTCATAGAATTCTCTTGGAAAGCATTCAAATAGAACATAATTGATGGTTTCTTCTTCGAGACAACACCTTTGGCAAATTGGATCAATGTTGATCGTCTCGCTAATTAAGCGTTATTCAGTAGGAAGAGCACTTAAGAGGATCTTTTAGTAGAATTACTGAATTTTTGGGGAATTTTAAGTTCCCAAAAAGTCTCTTAAGGTTTGGACTTCCACGAGAAGGGAGTATAGGCCCTCCTTGTTGAGGAGAATGAGTAGCCACCCAATAACCTGATTTGACAGTGTAATTTGAGTCTTTCGTATAAGGCCATATATAAAAATTTGGATGTGCGTAACGAGATAATATTATTTCCTTTGCACTGGCTACATCCTCCACATGTAACGTTTGGGAAAGAATCTTTTCATTCTACTCCCTTGTACTGTAGCGGTAATGTTGGTAGCCAAGGATCTTTAAAAACATTAGTTGATTTCCCATCACCAATCTGAACACGCAAGTTTTGTTTGAGCAAGTCTTTACCTGCTTGAATCGATCTCCAACCATGGAAGATGCTTTTTCCACACATCGATTTTAAGAAACTCGATGTTGTATGGTATCCACCTTTATATAATCGTGCTAACAAGCTTGTTGGATTTTGATAACTACGCTAAGTTTGTTTGGCGAGAAGTGCACGTTTAAAATTATTTAAATCTCTAAAATCGAGACCCCTTCCTTCTTTGATATTGACAAATGCTTCCAAGCTATCCAAGAGATTTTTCTTTACCCATTGTCTCGTCCCCACCAAAACTCAGAGAGCAAGCTATCAATATCTTCACAAATTGATTCAGGAACCAGAAAACAATTCATAGAGTAGACCGACATCACTTGAACCACATATTTAATTAAAACTTCTTTCCCTAGGCCATAATTATACCAGCTCTCAAGCTTGTCAAGAATACATTGAACAACAAATTAAAATTGTTTTGTCTTTTTTCTTCCAAATTGTTCAGGAAGCCCAAATACTTTCTACCATCACCCACTCTAGAAATGCTTAAGATATGTTGTAGGTGGCACGTTTACTCTCACTTATTGTCATGCAAATATCATGGATGATTTTTCATAGTTAACCGTTTTCTTGAAATCTTCTCATAATTGTTGAGAAATTCAAAATCAATGCCATTTGTTCATAATCCAATCGTTTAGCTTGACAAAAGAATAACGAATTATTTGCAAAAAGAAGATGTATTACGGTAGAGGTGGCCAATTCGGTTATCCAAATCCAATCCAATTCAATAAAATCCAAGAAACCCGAGTTTTTTTCGATTTGGATTTACATAAAAACTCATTTGGACCGAATAATAATATTAACTTGGGTTTGGTTTATTTGGATTGGTCTTCAGATAACTGAAAACCCCAAATAAAAGAAGTAATTACACTAAGGCACACTTTTTTCCAAAGTTTTTACACTTTGAGACACTTCCAATATTATGCACACTTTATACATTACTTTTTTTACTTTTCCAAAAAATGAGACCAAAATACCCTCAACTCCTCAACCAACCTTTATTTCATAATAATTATAAATCTTTTTATTTATAACATCTCTCATATTTCCTTTCTTTCTCTTTCTTTCTCCTCTCTCCAACGAGATTGAGATTAGACCAATTTGCTTTTTCTCTCATTATATCCTCTCTCTTTCTTCCTCTTTTCTCCAAGGAAACTCGAAACAATTTGGTTTCTTCCTTTTAGAAATCCTATCCGATTTTTTTCTACAGTCTAAACTACTTGTTTGAGAATCTATTATTAAACCTCTTGTGGATAGCAAAATTCAGGATTAATGTCGAAGTACATGACACGGTAAACAAATTTGGGTGTTAACAAAGATTAAAAAATTGCAGAGGTGTATGAAGAGGAAATTTTTTTGAAACCTATGAATGTTTTTGTCCACATGAATGCTGCAGAGGTGGATGAAGAGGAAAAAGACATAGAGAATTTGAGAACTATGAATGTCTTTGTCCACATGGATGCGTTTGAGCATTGTTCATGTATATTACACCCATATTCATAAGTGTTTGTCCACATGAATGCTGCAGAGGTGGATGAAGAGGAAGAATAGAGAGAATTTTTTTTTTTTTAAAATGTTAAATTTATTTATCAACAAAAAGGGATTACAATCTTATGGACTCATCATAATCCAAAGAAACACAGAAATTTGACAAGCAATTTTACATATAGAATCAGTTTCCTATTTGCGATTCCACTTGGTTCCATCAATCTATTGCTTCATCATCTTCTACCGAGCTAAGAGAGTAGAGAAGAAGAAGTAACTCCTTGTGTACATGTTTATCAATCACCATCGGGGTAGAAGTAGGCTGCTGATGTCTGCGTCCATTTCGCTCTCTCCAAATCCAGTACACCGATGTTTGAAAAGCCATATGCACGAGTTGGTCATCTGTTTTAGGAACGCGATTACGCCGTAGGAAATTTATAGTGGTCCTCCAATCTGGATTGAGTCTTGATCCCGCAATAGGTGCAAGAAGTAAGGTCCAAACCATGTAGGAGAAAGGACAAGCAAAGAAGAGATGATCTCTCATTTCATTAAGCTCCCCACATAACAAACATGGATGTGAATCTCCCCATACTCTATTTCGTTCACCTGTTGAGAGTCTATTCCGGACTGCCAACCACGTTATGAACGAGTATCTTGGGACTGCTTGAGGGAACCATACCAGGTTGTGCCAATCGACATGTTGGTGTACTTCCCTTACATTCTCCCAAGTCCTTTTAGCTGAGAATTTGCATTCATAGCTAACTGCATTCTGCCTCCATAAGGTTCTATCATCCCCTGCCTCTCCGGTTGGCAAGGGAGCTACTTTTATATGATTCACTATCTCCTGCAAGTGCCTTCCCCTACAACGACGAATCTTCCACTCAGCGTGACCCGCTACATCAGCCACACGAGCATGTTTTGGAATTCCTAGGATTTGAGTTCCCCTATCGCCGATCGCATGGTTCAAGGGGCCTATACTCAGCCAATTATCATACCAAAAGAGGTGTTCTCGCCATTGCGGACCTCTGCTTTAATGAACGTTGCTGCGAGAGGTCTAAGCTTTAATATCTTCTTCCACATCCAGCATCCCTTAGTTGTCGTGGCCGATATCTCCCAAAAGGATTGGCCACACAACAAATATTTTTTCACCCACGCCACCCAAAGCGAACCAGAATGCGCAAATAGTTTCCAAATGAGCTTGAAGGAGAATACTACAGAACTATCTTGGAGACGGCGAATCTCCAAACCACCCTCTGTCTTTGGTTTACAGATATCTTCCCAAGCAACTATCGCATTCGATGCCTGAGTTGTGATCCGGACCAGAGGAAGGCAGAGGACATTCTATCAATCTTTTCGAGACATTGCTTTGGGAGCTTCAAAGCCAAACACCAGAAGTTAGTTGTACTTACAATGACAGCTTGGATAAGTTGGAGGCGTCCTGCATAAGAGAGAGTCTTCGATGACCACGAAAGGAAACACTTGCGGATCTTATCAATTAGGGGCTCATAATCTATCTTGTTCATGCTCTTAGTAGTCAACGGTAATCCCAAGTATCGGATAGGTAGCTGCTCAATAGGAATGCCAAGTAAAGGAGCTCTTTCTTGCAGGTTATGATGTGTTCTACTAGCCATAAACAATGCAGATTTGCTCATAGTAATCGCCAAGCCTGATTCCTTTTCAAATGCATTCAATACTTCAACAATATATGTGATTGACTCCGCTGTACCATCTGTGAATATGATCATATCGTCTATAAAACTAAGATGGGTTAGCTCCACGTCCTTATATTTTGGGTGAAATCCAATTTTATGCTCCTTGGCCACTCTATCAAGTCTATGGGAGAGCACATTAATAGCAATGACAAATCATAGTGGCGAGAGAGAACATCCTTGTCTCAGTCCTCTTGAGCTCAGAAAAAACCCCTCCAACTCTCCTTTGATATTTATCGAGAAAGATGATGTTGAGATGCATCCTTTAATCCACTGAATGAAGTTCTCCGGAATCCCCATTATTGTCAATATTTTCAATATGAAATCCCAATTCACCGTGTCAAAGGCCTTAGTGATATCAATCTTGAATGCACACATAGGGGAAATCGTATCCTTGTGATATTCCTTAACCAGTTCAGTAGCCAGCAATACATTCTCAAGTAGGAGTCGACCTTTGATGAATGCATTTTGGTTAGGTTGGATGGCTTCGGGAAGCAGGGCCTTCAGACGCTTAGCTAATATCTTGGATATGAGCTTGTAAATTGTGTTACAACACGCTATTGGTGTATAATCCTTCATCATCTCAGCGTCGACCTTCTTTGGAATGAGAGTTAAGACCGTAGCGTTTACACCGCTGGGATATGTCCATTTTGAAAGTAAGATTGCACACCCGTCACCAAATCCTTCCCTATCACTGGCCAAGCTGCAACATAAAATTCTTTGGTATAACCGTCCGGACCAGGGGTTTTCCCTGATGGCATAGTGAATAAGGCATCCTTAATCTCAACTTCCGTGATCATACGCGAGAGCCTATCTGTCATTTCTGTCGAGCATCGGAATGTGATCAATTGTTCAAGCTCCTCGACCCTTGTATTACAATTCTCGGATTGGTTTTGAAAGAACCGTGTGTAATACTCCACTGCCTCCTTTTTGATAAGCTTTAATGTCTGTCAGCGAATCTCCGAGTTCTGTTACAAGCTTCCAAATAGAGTTTTGAGCTCTCCTTGCTTGCACTGCCCGGTGGAAAAAGGTGGTGTTATGATCACCAAGCCTGAGCCAGTTGATGCGAGACTTTTGTCTGGAAATGCCTTATCTTCCTAGTCTCTTCATTTGTCATCTTGATTGTGCATCTAACATGATCAGAAATTCCATTAGTTTCAAATGATGCAAACGATTCCGTAAAGACACTAGCCCATGCTCCATTTATCAAAGCTCTATCCAGTTTTTTGCCAATGGGTCCATCTTCTTTATGATTCCACCAAGTAAATTTGGGTCCAATGGCTGCGATATCCGATAATTCACAATCAGAGACCAGCTCCTGAAACTCTTGCATTCCATTTTGATCTCCCAGTCCGAATTGAACTCGAGAATGTTCATCAGACGACAAAACAACATTAAAATCTCCTAATAAAATACATGGTAGATTAGCCTGCGCATATACCCTTTGGATCTCTCGAATCTCTTCCCATAGTATTCTTCTGTCATTGCGGAAATTCGAGGCTTAGATGCATGAACACATAAACACTTCGCCTCTCACTGTTTCAATGCCCACTGTGATCATTTGTGGACTTTTGAATAATATCGTAATTGTAGCTTCATCAGACCAAACCAACCAAATGCGGTCTAGCCTGTGATACTCATAGTTTGTTTCATATCCCCAACCAGGGAACACTCTAGAAATTATTTGTGAACACTTCTCCTCTTGTACTCTGGTTTCTAAAAGACACCTGAATGTTGGATTCGAAGTTGTAATCCATGACTGAACATTGTTGTGTTTGGCCATTTTTGTTGAACCCGCGAGTATTCCACGCAAAGAATGTTGTCATTATCATTAGTTCCTCCGTGAGGAGGGTTTTTTTCCTGTTTGGTTAGGTGCCAAATTCTGTTCACGAGGATTGGGTATGACTTTGTTTTGACCATTTTAACCCTGTTCTTCCTCCTCTGAGAACCCGTATGCTGTTGTCGACGTGACGGTGGGGGATTCTCCTCCTCCTCCGACGAGGGCTGTTGGTCATCCAATTTGGATATACCGATATTCCTAATCAGAATCTCTCCCTCCTCTGTATCTTCTTGATCCTCAGGGAGGCTAGCGAGAACGTTGAAACGTGAAGGCAAGCTCATAACTGCCTTTTCTACCTATACCACTTCGACGTGAGTCTTCTTCATTTGCTCTAGATTTTGACCTCTAGGTGACTTGTGTCCTCCCTTCGTTACATTAGTCCACTCCTGCTCTTGTGAAGGAATTATGTCATTCTCTTCCTTATTCTCTTCCACCTTATCACCATCCTCCTTACTCTCCGCTTTACTGCCTCCTGGTTCATTCTGATCCCTAGTAAGGATAGAGACATTGGCAGGGATCACCTGTTTAGGCTGCTCAACATTCAACGTACTCTTTTTCCTTACCACTTGACCTACCACTACACCCTTCTTCATCTGCCCACACTCTACTTCTTTGTGTCCCCAAGCATTACATTTGATAACTATGAATGTCTTTGTCCACATGGATGGGTTTGAGCATCGTTTACAAAGACAAGATGCAATTGAAAAAATGTTGGGAAAGAAGAATTCAATTGAGATGCAAATACAACGACTCCTAGATTACAAAGAGAAGATGCGTTTTCCATATGAAGTTTCTGAGTTTTGTTTAATTGCAGAGGAAATCTTACAAATTTTCTCTATGAACTCGAATCGTTTCCAAGTTCCAAAGACATAATCTGATCCACGGTATATACACGACGGTGGATCGAGCTCTTTTCCATGTTTCGCTTTGTTGAATTCTTTCTCCGTTGAGTTTTACATCAACAACTCATCAGAGAGAAGAAAAATTTTAGACAAAGAAGATGGAGATGAGATATGCTTTACTTGTTCTCTCTCTTGATGGACGGTTCAGATTTCTACAATATAACTAGATTTTTTTGTTTGTAATTTGTTAATTAATGATGAATAATAAGGGTAGTTATGTCATTAAAACTTGAGAAGTGTGTCTCGGAAAAAAAGTGTTTTAAAGTGTTAACTTTTTCTCTCAAAAGTGTGTCATAGTGTAAATCACCCCAAATAAAAGTGTGACATAGTGTAAACATGTATAGTATATATATATATATATATATAAATAACTTACTATACATGTAAAATATCCCAAATTAAATTTAGTAGTTTACTATTAAATTTTTAATTATATGTAAAGTTACCTACATCAAAAGTAGTCATTATATTTTGTAGGTTTTGCCTGTTTCAAGGATTTTTTAAGATAATTACAGAGTTTGATTATTAGTTTTTATTCGGCTTTTCAAGTCATTTATTTTATTTTAAAGTTAAGATATCAAGAATAATGTTATGAGTTTTATTTTTAAATTTTATGAAACTATTTGATTTAAGAAATTTTTTTTGATAACTTCATTCTCGTAAACTTTTTCTGAGTGGTGGTTTGGTTGTGTCTTTTTTCTATTTTTAACTAATATCTCCTTAATATTATTTAAGAGGTGATTTTTTTGAATGTGCTTACATGTCAACAACACAATCATTTTCACCAAAACAATTGTACATGAATAGAAACAAATGTGACATAGAAATTTTGAATATAATAAAATCTCCTACAAATTAGTTTATAATCCTTACCATAAATTAATCACAAAGATTCTTAAATTAATAAGATTTCCATACCTAATGTTTTGAACAATTTATTTTTATGTAAAAAACTTCTTATTATAGATGAAGTTATATACAAATGAAAAAATATCAACGTGAATATTTTTATAGTTAACGTAAAATTAAAAAAAAACATGATGTTTAATCCAGATATTCAAATTTACCATTGAATAAAACAAAGAAAATTATTGATCTATTTGAGAAAATTAATTTTTTTGTTAAAATATTGACACAAGCTAAAATCAAAGTATACAAATTTATTCATAGTAGATTATTTTCATTTTTGATATTATTACTCACAAATAATTCGGATGGTTTTAGCCAAATGGATATTGTACACAATTAGAAATTTTTTAATCATAAAATAAAAAAAATCTAATTTAAAAATTAAATTCTTTATTAAATACGAATTTAAATACTTTATTAAATACTACTTTTAAAAATAAATGTTTTATTTAGATACTAATTTAAAAATTAAATTTATTTGAGAAAAAGCAATTTGATCAAAATTTAAACAGGAATCGAAACCATATTATCGCTTCACTATATGCTTTATTATTGATGCTATTATTCTTAAAATTGTTTAAAAGAATGAATCCTAAAGACCAAAAATGAACTAAAAATCAAATTATAATATTATTAGCAATTGTTAACTCTTACAAAATATTATTCTGCATATAACGAGAGGAGTCATCTAGTATTTCTATATATTAATGGAGAAGCATTTTGAACCAAAAACCAAATTATAACATTAATAGCAAGTGTTAACTCTTACAAAAATTATTATGAGTATAACGCGGGAAATTGCTAAAAATGACCCAAAAAAAAAATTAAATGCAAATCTAGACCCCTTAGGTGATGTTTGGCAAAACTAACTCAATGGGGTAATGAAATTACCCAAACAGCCTTAATGAACAAACAAAAAAACGCTTCCCCAATTTACTATTTTAACCCTCGTAAAGTCTGCAACGTCAAAGAGAAGTCTACTAAGTATTTTTGTAGACTTCATATCAAATCTACTCATTAGTTTGTTACAAAATTTAAATTTTAAAATTAACAAAAAAATATTTTGATCAAATTTTTTTTATTTTTAGCCAAACTATACACAATTGTGAAATTCTTAAAATAGAAAATCATAAAATTGGAGTGGATAGTAAATGAATTACATAGTATAGTAGACAAATACATAAGATACCAAATAAGTTAGTTTATAACCCATTTTTATAGATATTGATGTAAATTCACATGTTGGTAGTGTTTGTAAGTTTTATGAGTTTATAGTTGTAATGGGTATTTTACAATATTATAAACTCAAATATGGTATTTTTCAAAAAATCCCTTAATATTATGGATTCATATATATGGTTTAAGGTTTAGCTTAAACAACTTTTTAGAAATTATAGAATATGTTCCATTTTTAAAGTTGAGTTACATATAAGGTGATGTTAAATTTGAGTTATGTATGTTATTTTTCTTATGTTTTCGAGTTACGATTCCGATTTATGGTTAATGGTTTGACATTACAAGTAAGAAACATGTTTTTGACATATGGGGTTAGAATTAGGTTTTTGATTAATTTATTGAGAATAATCAATTTAGGTTTTCGGAAAGTAGACTTCATAAAACGTCTACAAAAAGGTGTAGAGTTGATATAAAGTCTACATAGTGTTTAGGGTTTCATTTAGGGTTTAGGGTTTCGTAGACTTCGAATATAGTTTATAAACAGTAATTTTTAACCTAATAAACTTTTTGTAACCCCGTATATAAAGGAATTACAAAGAGGTAACCCTAGTTTTGTTTTAAAAAAAATCCATCAATCTCTCTTCTCTGAGACGGCGATGTTTCTCCTCCTCCGTTAGCCTCCTCCTCCGCCGCCTCTCTGTTCCTGCCATTTTGAAAGTGGTAAGTCGTCTTCTTCTTCTTCTTCTCCTCCTCCTCCTCCTTAATGCTCTTGCTTCATAACTCTGACCCTCATCTTTGTGTTTTCAGATCTGGTTTTCGTTACCGGCGAAATCCTTCCCGTCCGTTAGCAGCACCATCTCCGTCGATTCGTTTTGGTAAATCTTCTTGTTCATCCTTCGTTTATTACAGATTTGGAAAACATTGGTTGGTATAATTCCTCTTTCCTTTTACAAATTTCTCCGGTTTCCCATTGCAGATCTGCATCTTCGTGGTCTATAGATTCTCTTCTCTCGACCTGTTCGTCATTGGTATGTCTCATACATTTCAATTGAAAACTTTACTTGTAGACTTCAATTATAGAATTCACGTGTAGACTTTACTTGTAGACTTTGTCACTACACTTGTAGACTAGACCTGTATACTTCATTCATGTTCACTCTTAACTTTAATCTGTTTTTATTTACAGATTCACTATGTTAGAAGTATGTCTAAACTAGAACTCCCATCAAGGTTCTTCACAGAAGGAGAGGAGCCAGCCCCAGGTGCAAGCATAGGCTACTATAGCGGTTGTAAAAAGCTGATGAAAGCTCTATTTAAGGCACTAAAAAGAGATGAAAGGGAGGAGATTATGATGTCAAAGTTGGGTATGTTTCTGAAGCTGTATCAAATGAACTTCAAGTGGGCATCAAGGCTGGTTCACTTTATGTTGTGTTTCCAGTTGGAAACCAAGAAGCCTTACGAGATCTGGAGTCTCATTGGTGTTGACCCGGTTAGGTTTTCGTTGCTAGAGTTTGAACATCTAACCGGTCTCAATTGTGACTATGTTCCGAATCTGGATGCACCGGAGTTAGTGGTTACGGAGGAGATGAAAGAATTTTGGGAGCTTCTTGGTGTGCATATCGATATGGGTCCAAGTGTAACTCAGCTGATAACGGCTTGCAAGGCTTGCGCTTTAAGTGGTTCATGGTCTCGGGTTGATCGCATGAGGCTAGGATATCTTTGCATATATGTTGGGTTCATTGAAGCACGTAGAGATACCAAAGCAACAAATGTGAAGTTGGATGGGCTTGTTATGGATCTAGAAGCTTTCTTGAACTACCCTTGGGGCCGAGTGGCTTTCAAGAAGTTGATAGCTTCTGTTAAAGAAACAAATCTAACAAAGTCGTCATATTACATTTAAGGGTTTGCTCAAAGCATGGGTATATTATGTTTTACCTGGGTAAGCATCTGAGTTTGGTGTACCAATGCCTAACAACCCAACGCCACCAATGCTTGCGTTCAAAGGATCAAAGGGCCGAAAACTAGTTCGGAAAAATATGCTTGATTAGGTAACTTATGGTATTTCTTCATTCCTAATTTCTGCAACTCTTCACAAAGTTCCTAATTTATGACCTCTTGTTGATTTCTCTTTTGTAGTCCCATGTTCAAAGATTTATTACCAAGGCCATTGTTGATGACATGTTCCCTTTATGGGATGGTGATATCGTTGACGAAAGGATTATCAACATTATCAACACAGCATATGAAAGAGCATGGAAGTGGGAAGCAGGTCACTGGGCAGTCGAGGGTATGAAGGTCTACAGTAACGTAAAGAGTGAAAAAGGTAATGTGGGTTACCAATCCTAATTCTGAATTTCTTTGCTATATGTTTCAGTTTATACTAGGGTTTTTAATGAAAAACACCCTCAAGTATAATTTGATCCATTTTAAACCCCTCAAGTATAAGATTAATGATAAAACCCCTCATGTATTAGTATGTTAATAAATAATCCCCTCCATCTACACTGACGTTAAAATTTTAAACTACCTGACATTAAATTATAATTCTACGTTTTGGCTCTAAAAATCGACACGCAATAAACCCTAAATGGCAAATGTCGATTAAGAGAGATTAAGAAAGATTTGGTTGTTCAGATTAAAACCGAAATCGAGCAAATTGCAATTTGCTTAAGAGGATATAATTCGTCTTTAGCTTGCAAGATGACGAGGTAATATTTTATTCATGTTTACGCTTTCTGTTCTAATCTAAACTTAAATTGGATTTTACATAATGTTATTGTTTTGAGAATTTCATTTTGCAACTCAAGTGCAATCATATTTTGATTTTTTTCTTCTCTCTAAAACTGTAACCAAAGCAGCATATCTTGTCTCTGAAACTAACATTTTCTACAGGGCTCAACACAATTGTTAATGGTCCAATACTTCCTAAGTATTCTAGAACTTAAGTCCATCGATGGGAAGAACTCTTGAATTTGGGATTTTGCGCAAACATCATCTCGTTTTTTTAGAGATAAAACGTAGAATTATATTTTAATGTCAGGTAGTTCAAGATTTTAACGTGTGTATAGACGGAGGAGATTATTCATTAACAGACTAATACATGAGGGGTTTTATCATTAATCTTATACTTGAGGGGTTTAAAATGGATCAAACTATACTTGAGGGGTTTTTCATTAAAAACACTTTATACTAATGTGAATGTGTTATAACAGGTATTGTCAAGTCTCAACCTCGAGAATCCAATAGCGTTGGCATTAACTCGACTGCACCAAGCCGTAAGAGGCCCTTTGTTCCCAGCTCTGAGGCTGTTGGTGAGGATCCGATCTCTTTCTTGAAGGGCATGCAAACACACTTTGATCTGCAAATCATTAAGTTGGCAGAAAATATGACGGATCATTTTAATTCCTCTGACAAGAAGATCAAACTTCTTCTGGATAAGTTTGCAGTTGTTGAGTCAGTTAAAGGTGGAAGAAAGAAGCATGTAACATCTAATCTCAATGGACCACCACTGCCTGCTGAAGGAGACAATGCTGATGATGTTATGGACGACATTACACCTGCAGATGTTGGGGTTAGTGCCAAATTCTCTCCCACAAAACAGCAGATTCGAAAAAGCTCAAGGCTTCTTGAAAAGAACACTGTGGAACCTAAGTAGTTGTATCATTTGTTTCATGTTGTTTAAGTCGTTGCATTGTAGTTTTATTTCCTTGAACTTATTCTATGATATTTTAAAACAGATGTCTGCATTTCGTCATTGTTTCTTTGTGGTTTAAGATTTGACTCTTTCTACTCTACAATTGTAGAGTAATTTGAACATGGAACCAAACAAAGATGAATTTCAAAGTGAAAGTGTCAACAGAGGTGACACAAGTGTATTTATTGTTGAAAAGCAAAAACCAGCAACAGATTATGTTTTGTTGCAGACGTTGAAACAAAATGAGAAGAAATAGGCTGCAATAATCTTAAACCGAGCCAAAAGTGATAGGTTAAGGAAACTTGCTCCAACCCAGATTTCCCCTTTTCAAGGTGGTAAAACAGCTAAAGTCATCATTCCTCAAGGAAAAGGATATAACCCTTTTTCTCCTGATGATACACGAAAGGTGATGGTCCTTAATGAGATGCTGAAACTTGAACCGTAAGTTATCAGGCATCCTTGTTAGGTTCAACATCTCACTTTCTCGTCCACTAATCGTTACTCTATGTGTATGATGTACTGGTCTTTCCCAAACAAACTTCCGCACATTTCTATTGAGTGGTACTGGATTCTCCGAAAGCTGGAGGAATGGCTAAAAGACTCGGTATATAAATTTTGCTCCCACGTAGACTTTAAGTAGAGTATACGGTATGATTTTGTTTTATGACATTTGTGTTTTGTGAATTTCTTGCAGCACATGGATGCTGGTATTAAGCTACTGAGGTTGCGGTATCATAATCATCCAGATTGGTTTAGGAGTGATAGAATCTGCTTCGTATATACACTTTTAACCTTGATGTAGAATGCCAAGTACCAAGAATTTGTGGATTTTCCTGCAAGTGCAGATGGTTCGGGTAAAAAGTTACCTCCTGCAAGTGCCTTTTCTTCCTTGAGAGCTCTAACCAGGTCTGCCACCTAGACTTCTTCTTTCTACCACGACGAGGCATCACTTCGGGAGGCAGACATAGTCTTCTTTCAGGTTTGGGTAAGGCTTCATTCTTTGGATATATTGTATGTGAGTAAGCCGCGTACAAGTAGTCCTTCTAGTACGATGGACACACAGCCGTAGACATATCTTGACTATTCTCCTCCAAGGCTGCAATAGCGTGACTACAAGGTACCTTTTCAGTATCAAATACACCACATGAACACTTCGTCTGGTACAAATCAACGATACAATCACGTTTTCCTCCTTTAACAAAAAACTGCCAATCATTAAGCCATTCTACCGTCATTGTAGCCGCAATTTCATCACGAATCGCCAACAAGTATTCAACTCCCCTACTATGGTGTGTTGTTAGATTGAAAGCATCATGTCGCCTTGCACTAAACCACCTACTTAGCTTGTCCCGAATATATTCTAAGAGGAATGGTATGGGAAATCCACGAGCTACCTTGAGTGCGGCATTGATTGACTCGGCGATGTTGCTCGTCTTTATGTTGTATCTATCTTCCTCGCAATGAACTCGTGACCATAGATTCGGATCGGCTTCATCCAAGTATGTGGCAAGGTCAAGCTTTATACGTCGTATCGTGTCCATGTATCGGTCAAAATCTTCTAGCGTATACACATACGCGGCCCCCTTGACCAAGTACATGAGATGTTTCCCCTGAACTTTTTGACAATGTTACATTGGAGATGATAATAACATATACCTCGGGTTGACCAAGGGAAAACCTTCTCGCATGCCTTTATAATAGAACTGGGCCTGTCAGAAACAATTACCAATGGGTATTGATCTGAGATACAATTGCGCAATTTGGTGAAAAACCATTCCAATGAAGCATCATTCTCACTATCGACAATTCCAAACGCCAAAGGAAATATTTGGAAATTTCCATCTTGTGCAGCTGCAACTACCAAAATAACTCGCCGTAGATACTGAAAACCCGCAATGGAGGCTCCAAAAGAAATAAACAAATACTTAAATCTATTTGCATTATCGATTTCAAGACCGGTTACGGTTCCTAGATTGGCCTCCTGGATTTGATTCAAATAAGCTTGGATATTCTGATATCCATCTTCGGGGGTTCCTCGCTGATATGCTCAAATTTACCCTGAGCTACTCTCTCAAATTAAGAGGTCAATTGTAGTAGGGGTCGAACCACTGGGAGTCAAATCAAACGATAAGAATATTGACTTCAAATTCGGCTAAGTAAAATAATATAAAATAAATAGCAAAATCAATTGGTAACAGGGAAGATGGTTGATTTCAAATTCAATTAAACAAAGAGCTAGGCTTTTGGGTAATTCTCAGGATGAATCGGAATTGCAGGTTAACAGAATCATGATTTAATTAAGAACCGTTCTAGAACTTGGAACACTAAAATATAATTAACCAACTGTCGTTGCGAAAACTAACTATGTCTAAACCCTAGAAAACCAAATTTCTTTACGAATTCAATCAATTTAAACAAGCTTTAAATTCAAGTCCAATTTAAACAAGCTTTAAATTCAAGTCCAATTTGTTCACAAAATCCCTAAACCAAATTTCTTTACGAATAAATAATTTTGCTCACCTAAGATCTAGTTCTGCCTAATCAGTTACACTTTCGTGTCAATTTATCAACCTAAGATATCCAAATTCAGGGTCGCGAATCCTAAACCAGAGTTAAAGCAATCTAGGTGAAGAACCTAACAGATAATCCTAACAAGTGAGTTTACCCTAACAATTCATCTTCATTCCATTCGAACTACCCTAAACCTAACAAGCAAACTACTCAGATATGGCAGCAAAGCAAATCATAGCTGAATAATAATGCATAAAGAAAGAGTAAAAGAAGAATTACAATAGGGTTCGAAGAATCTCAAAGTAATGAAGTAAACTTGTCTCCCTAAAAACCCTAAAAATCTCTCTCTTAAAGCTCTCTAAACTTTTTTAAGTAAAAATTAAAGTAAAGATTAAAAACCCTAAAATAAACTATTTATAGCAACATAACTCGTGGTGGACTTTTATGACGGTCTATTGCAGCTTACGGCCCATTAAATGGCAGATTTCCTTCTTTAAAAAGTGTTTAGGTCAGTCTCTGCGAGCACCTGTCGATCGATCGCCTATGTGTCTGTCGATCGACAGGCTGCTTCATATCAGCTTCTAAATCCGACTCCAACCTCGTTTACGTTCCAAAATGTACCGTATTCACCAAATAAGCTCCTCACGTGCAATAACCTGTTAAGACACTAAAAAGACCCGAAATACAACGAAAAGACTCGATATAAGGACTTATATCATGGTCGAAAACCGGTAAAAACCATGATATATCAACTCCCCCAGACTTAGCTTTTGCTTGCCCTCAAGCAAACTAGAGACTAAAATTGAACTCGAGGTTTGAAAATCGCGAGAACTTACTTATCTTTGGGAACATTGCTTTCGTTTTCTTTGACTCTTTTGCTGCATATAAACAAAGTACCTTTGGCGGTCACGAATCTCAACCATCATAGGTTGGGCCTCAAATCTTAACCTGCAAACCCAGCAGTTTCACATTCTCCTAACTGTCGCACACTTAATCGAAGTGATGATGGAATTCTCTCCAATGATACCAACCAAGTAAGAGGGCTAGGTGTGATGTTAAAGGCATTTGTGTTTAAGTGGAGTTAAAGAGTGTTTAGGGTTACCGGATTTTATTTGGTGGATGCAGACATTATGCATAATCACAAGAGAGAGTCAGATCTAGTTGATGCCCACAGTTTCTCATTCACATTGCACTCCCTCCTCCAAAACGTTATCAGGAACCAAACACCTTCATATAATAATCACGTTCCACTTTCCACATCCAACTTCCTCATTCCTTGGGATTTTTCTTTTAAAGTTAGAGACTTATTTAAATAATCATTTCCCTTTCCCTTACTTATTTTTCGAAATACAAGAATTTTTTTTTTTTTTTTTCAAGACTCTGAGGGGTAAATGATTCTACAAAGATATTAGTCTCGAAAATTACCATTGTTGTGTATTAAGTCCCAAGGAATGCTTAGCATTGCTGCTCTCTTTCAAGTAATCCTACCAAATCCTTTTCCTGTGCAATTTTTGTGAATGAAAAACTGCGTCATACCTCTTTCTCTCCTGAGTTTATACACATGCCTGCACATAAAACTAAGGAAAAGAGACTGCATGAGGTTTGAACAAAAGGTTAAGGTTAGGGGTTGGGTACCAACTAAAAATGAGTTGGCCATTCAGGATCAACAAAGAGTGGTAAAGAGAATAAGGAGTCCTGAATGTTTTATTGTCGTGATAACATCAAAAAGAATATAGCGAAATGGAGATCAAGTGTGCTAGTCTGGAATTTGATCTACTTCGTTCTGCAAATCGCGATAAGAGGGGAACCTGTACTATCATCTGGTTTCGAATTCGTTCCATCCAAAGGGTTCATCGCAACAGCTAAAAGTTTCAAAAACTAAGCTTTATTCTTAAGAAAGATCATTATTCCCTACATTTTGACTCAATAAAAACAAATTTTTGACTCCAAAAAAAGAAACTATGTTAGTAACTACCTCCCCCAGACTTAAACAACACTGTCCCCAGTGTTATTAAATCTGAGATTGGTGAAAAGAAAAAGAAAAAGTCAGAAAAGTTGTGAAAATAACGAAAATTTGGACCTGTTCTGCTGGCCTGTCGATCGGCAAGCACGAGGTGTGTCGATCGACAAGCACGAGGTTTGTCGATCGATAAGCACGAGGTGTGTCGATCGACAGGGCTTCATGGTGTTGTCGATCGACAACCACTAGGTTTGTCGATCGACAGGCTCGTCGAAAATCTGAAATCTTGGCTTTGACGGCTTATGTTGTTGGAGCATTCTAAAGAAAAACTGAAGATCACTGAAACAAAAATACCATCAAATACCACAGCAAAGAGTCGCAAACAAAAAGTGCCACAAATTTTGAGAAATCAAACAGAAATAAAGATCAAACTGACTCAAAGAAAGAAAAAATGACTCAAGTGAAAAGAAAAAGAAAGAAAAATTGAACCGGGGTAAACGGAGACGATTTAATCAGCGTGATACGCGTCGATCTCTACAAAGTCATCATCTAGAGCTGGGGAACTAGCAGGCGGAGGAGTCGGTGAACGCGCGGGCGGAGGAGTCGGTGAATGCGCGAGCGGAGGAGTCGGTGAACGCAGATGAACACAACCACAACGGGGCAAATCAGCAACCGCATCCCAAAGAGTCTGAATGCTCGTCACGATCCATCTCTGAATGGGATCCATGTCAACCTGCGGAGGAGGTGCTAAACGGCGAGCTGAGGAGGAAGAAGAGCCAGCGGCAGCTGAAGCTGAGGAGGAAGAAGAGCCAGCGGCAGCTGAAGCTGAGGAAGAACCCCTGCGACTCGCAGAAACTCGGCGAGTGCTGCATCTACTAACAACAGCTCGGCGCCCATCAGGTAGGAAGTAAAGTGCATCCGTGCCAACCCTGATATCTGTCAACTCTGGAAGCGGCAGAAGGACGTGAAACTGCCTCCTGGAATCATCGCGGATGAGCCACTGTTGATCCCCGCCAATCCAAGTGGCAGTCACCATGTGCCTGTTGTCCATAGAGCATGGGATGCGAATCGCAGCGTAATGCTCACAGTCAATGCCATAGAACCGCATGATGGGAGTAATGAGGCTACCCGCTCGAAAGGAGTTACCCGTCTTCAGAGTAAACGGGGTGTTCTTCTGTTCCAACAAACGCTCAGCTAAAACGGCTCCCCAGTTGAGATCGCGGAGGAGATCACCATGAGACTGCCAAAATATATCATCAGAGATGAGGTAGTAGAGTGCTAGAAGCTCATCATGGCGAACCTTACCGGGCTCGTTCCGGTATAAAACAGTGTTAGAGAGGAGGCGGATCATATAACGGAGAACGGGATGTCGAATGTCAGTATGAGAGACTTTGTTTCCGGAGAACTCGCCCGCACCAACCAAACGTCAGAAACTCTTCATTTCTGAAAATGCAGGTGGTATGATGACGTTGTCCCTCTCCGACGGAAATCCATAGACATCACAAATATCCTTAATGCTCAGCCTGTATCTAACCCCTTCGATCATAAAGGTGAGGGTCCCATTTCTTCCGGTATGCGCAGCGTCCGTGGGGAAAAAGACCCGAAGCGTGGCAAAAAACTGACGCACCAAATCAGGGTACAGGTCGTGATGTGTGGTAGTGATGCGACCTAAACCGCTGTGTTCCAGCAAACGCGTAACCTCATCAAAAATCCCCAACTCCGTCAAAGCATGTCTATCTGCGACACGCGTAGGCTGCATGTTCACGCTCATCCATTGATTGTAAAAGAGGAAATCATAGTCATCCCAAGTCTCCTTAATCCGCCTGTTAACGACATCGGGTTTGCCAAGAACGACTTCTGGACAATCTCTCCATTCTCGACCAATGCGGATCCTCTCCCCTTCTGGTTTAGGCCACGGGTTAACGCCGCTGGTCCCTTATCATTTAGCCATCTGCAAATTCATCAAACAAAAACACACAAAAGCTGAAATTAGTGGATTTGGTCGGTGAAAAACGGACCTGTCGATCGACAGGTCTTATGTGTGTCGATCCACAGGGCTAAACTGGCCTGTCGATCGACAACCACAGCCACGATCGATCGACAGGTCTGCAAAAATTAGACATTCGATTGAAGATTGAAACCCTTCAATTCCCTAAATTTCATAGTTAAAAACAACAACAATTTACTCCTAAACAATATTATCACTAACCCAATTCAAGAATCAATTAAAATCAAACCAAATTCGCACCTAATTTCTCCACCAAAAACGAAACCTAAAAACAAGAGATTTCGGGTACATACCTTTGCAGATCGAGAGAATAAGTGATAGAATTGGATAGAGGAAGAAATTTAGAACAATTTAGAACAAAAAATCAATGAAAACCATGAAGATTTGAGAGAGTTATGAAGATTTGAGAGAAGAAGTTTGTGTTTGTGGTGTGAAGAGTGGCTGTCGAGTGTTTTATCCACTTACCTCGATTTCTCCCCAGGGCCTATCGATCGACAGGTCTTCTCGGGGCTGTCGATCGACAGGCTTCCCGTTTTTTTTTTTTTTTTAACTGAAACAAAACGCAACAGAAGTTAGTAGAAAATGAAAATAAAAACGAATTTTGTACAGAAACTTACGAGTGGGTTGCCTCCCACTAAGTGCTTGTTTTCACTCTTTAGCTTGACTGTGTCTGAAATTAGACAGCGGGTGCTTCATCTAGTGACACAATGTGCCCATCCGGAATTTTGGCTTTCGCCCAATAATACTTCACCCTTTGGCCATTCACAGTGAATTCTTGGCCTTCCTGACTGATAAGCACAACAGCTCCATGTGGTCGAACTTCTTTGATAGTGAATGGACCTGACCAACGAGAACGCAACTTTCCAGGAAACAAAGTTAGACGAGAGTTATACAGGAGTACCTGATCATTTGGTTCGAAAGTTCGGGACACGATCTTCCTGTCATGATATGCTTTAATCCGCTCTTTGTATAACTTGGAGTTTTCATAAGCATGATGTTTAATCTCATCCAACTCGTTCAACTGAATCAGACGTCTTTCTGCAGCAGGTTTGATGTTGAAATTGTACTGCTTTACTGCCCAAGCTGCTCGGTGTTCAAGTTCCACTGGAAGATGACAAGCTTTCCCATAAAATAGATGAAAAGGAGTAGTGCCAAGTGGTGTTTTGAACGCAGTGCGATAGGCCCAGAGTGCATCATCCAGCTTTGCAGACCAATCCTTCCTTGTAGCATTGACAGTTTTCTCCAAAATTTCCTTAATTTGACGATTAGAAACTTCAACTTGTCCACTTGTCTGAGGATGATAAGGACTAGCTACACTATGTTGAACTCCATACTTAGCCAACAAACGATCAGAAGCTCTGTTGATAAAATGCGTTCCTCCATCACTAATGACAACTCGAGGCACTCCAAATCACGGGAAAATGATGGTTTTAAACAGCTTAATAACCACCCCTGAGTTGTTCTTTGGACTAGCAAAGGCCTCTACCCATTTGGATACATAATCCACAGCAACCAAGATGTAATAGTTTCCATAAGATGATGGAAAAGGTCCCATGAAATCAATGCCCCAGCAATCAAAAACCTCAACTTCGAGGATGAAGTTCTGAGGCATTTCATGTCGCCTGCTGATTTTCCCTCTTCGTTGACAAGCATCGCACTGCTTGACAAAGGCGTGAGCATCTTTGAACAACGTGGGCCACCAGAAACCCGCTTGAAGAACTTTGGAGGCTATCTTGAATGAAGTGAAGTGTCCTGCATAATCAGACCCGTGACAATGGAACAACACGTCTTGAGTTTCAGGCTCAGCAATACACCTTCTGTAAATACCATCAGAACAAAACTTGTAGAGATAAGGTTCATCCCAATAGTATCTACGAAGTTCACGGATGAACTTCTTCTTTTCATAACCTTTAAGATCACTTGGCATATCTTCTGCAGCTAGATAATTGGCAATATCAGCATACCAAGGACGAATAGAAACAGAGATGGTGAAAACATGGGCCTGGACTGCGTCGGAGATGATTTGTGGAAGGCGTTCTATTGCTCGGTACAGAGGCTGTCGATCGACAACCACAGTGTCGATCGATCGACAGCTCTGTTCTGCACCTGTCGATCGATAACCGCAGGGTCTGTCGATCGACAGGTCTTTTCTGAAAGTCTGCGGATTTTCAGCTCGAAGACCACTTTCAACGAAATTGCATCCTTCTGTTGGAAAGAAATCATCAATAGGAACGTGATCCTCGATCCGAATCCTTGAAAGATGATCCGCAACTCTGTTTTCAATACCTTTCTTATCCTTAACCTCAACGTCAAACTCTTGAAGGAGAAGAATCCATCTCAACAACCGTGGCTAGCATCCTTTTTCTGCATCAAGTACTTAAGTGCTGAATGATCAGTGTGCACAATCACCTTAGAACCAATCAGATACGGACGAAATTTTTCAAACGCAAACACCACTGCTAACAACTCTTTCTATGTAGTTGTATAATTCTTCTGCGCATCATCAAGAGTCCGGCTAGCATAGTAAATGGCATGAAGTTTCTTGTCCTTTTTCTAACCCAAAACAGCCCCAACAGCGAAATCACTAGCATCACACATCACTTCAAAAGGAAGTGTCCAGTCTGGAGGTTGCACAACTGGAGCACTCACTAAAGCCTGCTTAATCTGTTCAAAAGCAGCAAGACAATCAGCATCAAATAAAAATTTGACATCCTTACAAAGCAAAGAGGTAAGTGGGCGTGCAATCTTGGAGAAATCCTTAATGAATCTCTTGTAGAAACCAGCGTGACCAAGGAAACTCCTAATAGATTTCACACAAGTAGGTGGCTGCAAACTTGTCATAACCTCAATCTTGGCATGATTTACCTCAATTCCAGCTTCTGACACTTTATGTCCAAGAACAATGCCACTGTTTACCATGAAATGACATTTTTCCAAATTCAGCACTAAGTGTTTCTCTTCACATCTAGCAAGTACCTTCTCCAAATTACCCAAATAATCCTTGAAAGAAGACCCGTAGACTGAGAAATCATCCATGAAGACCTCCATGTAATCCTCGATCATATCCGTGAAAATTGACATCATACATCTTATGAATCGGAATCTGAAAGAACCCATAATACCCATCCAAAAAGCAGTAATATGGATGATTCGCAAGCCTTTCCAGCATCTGATCAATGAAAGGCAAAGGGAAATGGTCTTTCCTAGTAGCAGCGTTGAGCTTCCTGTAATCAATACACATTCTGTGTCCTGTCACAGTCCTTGTAGGAATAAGCTCATTCTTCTCGTTTTTGACCACTGTAACTCCACCTTTCTTAGGAACCACATGAACCAGACTAACCCAAGGACTATCTGGAATAGGATAGATGATCCCAACTTCCAACAGTTTCTGAATCTCTTTCTTTACCACTTCTTGAAGGTTCGGATTCAACCTTCTTTGATGCTCAACAGATGTCTTTGCCCCTTCTTCAAGGTGAATCCTGTGCATGCATAAGTCTGGAGAAATCCCTGCAATATCATCAAGAGAATACCCAACAGCTTTGCAATACTTGCGCAGCTTACTTAGTAACAAGGTTTGCTCAATATTGTTTAAAGTTAAACTAACAATAACAGGATAAGTGGAATCAGGACCAAGAAAAGCGTACTTGAGTCCTGCTGGCAGTTGTTTAAGTTCGATCTTTGGAGCTTTTTCTTCACTCCAGTCACTTACCCTTTCTGATTTCTCAGGAACCCCAACCAGTTCCACATTCGCAACCACTTGCTTCACTAACTCACTGTCATTCATCAACTTAGCCTACCCTTTTGAAGCTTCGTCAAGCTGCCCAGTTTCAACCACATAATTTACCAAAGTCCTTTCCAAAGGATCAGCGGGATAGTCTTCATCAAAGACTTCCTGAGTGATTTCATCCAATGTATCTACATAGAATGTCTGGCCATCAATGGTAGGTTTTTGAGTTACTTGGTCCATATCGAACTTCATCTCCAAATCCCCAACACTTAGAGTAATTCTGCCTCCTCTTACATCAATCATAGCACCAGCTGTAGCTAAGAATGGACGTCCAAGAATGAGAGGGTCCTTAGGTTCCTCACAATACTGCAAAACCACGAAATCAGCAGGAATCAAACAATCTCCAACCTTGATTGGAACATCTTCAAGTACCCCTTCTGGAACCCTAACTGATCTGTCGGCAAGGATAAGTGAAATCCTTGTAGGCTGGAAATCCATCATTCCAAGACTCAAAGCAACTGAAAGAGGCATCAAGTTGATGCTAGAACAAAAATCACACAAAGACCGTGAAAACTATCCGAGAAAATGAGACAATCCAACACAAAGCTTCCCGGATCAGCTAGCTTCTTTGGAACCTTATTCAAAATCATAGCACTCACTTGCTTCGTGATCATAGCAACCCCTTCTTCAACGCACAAGTTCTTAGTGACCAACTTCTTCACATATCGGTGAATAATAGGAGAGGTTCTTATTGCTTCAACCAATGGCATCTCAACTATGATTTTGTCAATGATTTCCTTACACTTAGCCTCCTCAAGCTCCTGTCTAGACTTCTTAAGACCTCTAGGATAAGGTATCTTTGGTTTGTACACCCTTTCAGTAGGCAGAATCTGGTTTTGGTCTGTCTCGGGTCCCTGTCGATCGATAACCGCAGGGTCTGTCGATCGACAGCTCTGTTCTGCCTCTGTCGATCGACAACCACTAGGTCTGTCGATCGACAGGTGTTCTGGATTTGCTATCTCCTTAGCAGTTTCTGCGCCTGTTGATCGACAGGCCTTGTGTCGATCGATCGACAGGTCATCCGGGACAAAAAATTCCTGATCCTCAACATCTTCAAGCTCGTCCAATTGTTCGATTGAGAGTCGTTTCTGGAGCAATGGCTTAATCACCTTACCACTTCTGGTTGTGATAGCTGCTACACCATGCTGCTTAGGATTTGTATCAGTTCTGGCAGGAAGAAAACCATCTTGTCTTTTCATACTTTCTGCAGTCTGGGCTACCTAAGTGTCTAACTTCTTCATGTGAATATTTAGGGCTTCAATATTCTCATTGAGATCAGTGTAGAACCCGTCCATCTTCCCATTGAGATTAGTGTAGAGCCCGTCAATCTTCCCATTGAGATTTACTGTTAGGCTTTGTTGCCCCTCAAGAATTTGTTCGAACATACCCTTTGAGTCATTTTCAGAAGGTTTAGAGGGAATTGGTTGGTATGACGAAGATCCATAAGTCCTTTGGTTGCTGTTGCTGCCACAGGGTTTCTGAAAATTTGATTTCTGAGCATAGCTTGGAGAACCTGGAGTTCCTGAGAACGAACTTTTCTGATTGTAATTGTTGTAGCCTTTGTTCTCATACTGATTCCCATATCGCTGATTTTGGTAGCCATTCTGGTAGATGTAATTAACATCTTCCTGCTCATCATTTTGATAGAAAGTGTCAACTTCCTGTGCAAAATGAACTGACTTCTTGTTTACCAGAAGGTTATGCATAGAATCCATCTTGGCCTTAACCTCAGTAATCTCAGCTCCACCTGTTTGACCAGCTTCTATTCTCCTTTCCTCATCGATCTTCTTAGTACTATTGCTAGTAGACACGTTCTTGATGAGCTCAAGGCAATCAGCTGGAAACCTGGTTTTGAAATTCCCATTACTCGAAGCATCTAAAGTCATCTGATGTCTCCAATCCATTCCTCTGTAGAATATACCTAGCAACTGAACCTCTGTAAACCCGTGATGAGGACAATCTCTCTGATATCCCTTGAACCTTTCCCACGCAGCTTTGAAAGATTCCGTCAGATTCTGAACGAATGTTGAGATCTTAGCTCGTAGATCCTCTGAGCGCGACTCATCGTAGAAGTGACTCAGGAAAGCACTCTTGGTATCTCTCCAAGTAGTCAGTGCTTCAGCCAAGAGGCTGCCTCTCCAACAAGAGAAAATGGGAAGAGCTTACNAAGAGCTTACACATAATGTAGTCTTCCGACACGTTGTTAGCCTTGATGTTAGACGCAAGATCCTAAAACATCTCAAGATGATCCATGGGGTGCTCTGATGGGTGCCCATAGAACTGATGTTGAGCCACAAGAGAGAAGTACGCAGGCTTCAACTCAAAATCCCTACGCTCAAATCTAGGGGGTCGAATCGCTGCCCTGTTAGCATAATGTTCTTTAGGACAGTAGTAGTCTCCCAAAGTGCGTTGGTTAACTACTGCCCCCTGAGGTTCGCGATTCGCCTGTGCCAGATGCTCAATCTCAGCGCGCTGGCATTCCAACTCAACCCTTTGACGATCTAGCTCAGCACGCTTTGCTGCAACCAGATCCTCAACTTCGATGATATTACCAGCTTCATCAATGGGGTCTCCCTGATTGTTGTACCGATTACCATCTCGATCAACATTCTCTCCTTCAGGATTCCGAAAAGTTACTACAGCTCGATTAACCATCTTAGCTTGCTTTGCTTGTCGTCTGTTTTCTCGTTCCAAAACACCTAACTCTGGAACAAAATCTGCTAACTTTTGATCTTTGTTGCTCCTTGTTCTGCTGAAAGGCATAAAGCTGAAACACCAAAAAATCAAAAAAAACGAAATCAAAAATAAAAAGAAAACTTAGTCAGAATTCTAGAATCAAAATCCTATGGAATATTTTGACTCCCCGGCAACGGCGCCAAAATTTGATATGCTCAAATTTACCCTGAGCTACTCTCTCAAATTAAGAGGTCAATTGTAGTAGGGGTCGAATCACTGGAAGTCAAATCAAACGATAGGAATATTGACTTCAAATTTGGCTAAGTAAAATAATATAAAATAAATAGCAAAATCAATTGGTAACAGGGAAGATGGTTGATTTCAAATTCAATTAAACAAAGAGCTAGGCTTTTGGGTAATTCTCAGGATGAATCAGAATTGCAGGTTAAACAGAATCATGATTTAATTAAGAACCGTTCTAGAACTTGGAACACTAAAATATAATTAACCAACTGTCGTTGCGAAACCTAACTATGTCTAAACCCTAGAAAACCAAATTTCTTTGCGAATTCAATCAATTTAAACAAGCTTTAAATTCAAGTCCAATTTGTTCACAAAATCCCTAAACCAAATTTCTTTGCGAATAAGTAATTTTGCTCACCTAAGATCTAGTTCTGCCTAATCAATTACACTTTCGTGTCAATCTATCAACCTAAGATATCCAAATTCAGGGTCGCGAATCCTAAACCAGAGTTAAAGCAATCTAGGTGAACAACCTAATAGATAATCCTAACAAGTGAGTTTACCCTAACAATTCATCTTCATTCCATTCGAACTACCCTAAACCTAACAAGCAAACTACTCAGACATGGCAGTAAAGCAAATCATAGCTGAATAATAATGCATAAAGAAAGAGTAAACGAAGAATTACAATAGGGTTCGAAGAATCTCAAAGTAATGAAGTAAACTTGTCTCCCTAAAAACCCTAAAAATCTCTCTCTTAAAGCTCTCTAAACTTTTTTAAGTAAAAATTAAAGTAATGATTAAAAACCCTAAAATAAACTATTTATAGCAACATAACTCGTGGTGGGCTTTTATGACGGTCTATTGCAGCTTACGGCCCATTAAATGGCAGATTTCCTTCTTTAAAAAGTGTTTAGGTCGGTCTCTGCGAGCACATGTCGATCGATCGCCTATGTGTCTGTCGATCGACAGGCTGCAATGTAGTTGTCGATCGATCGCCTATGTGTCTGTCGATCGACAGGCTGCTTCATATCAGCTTCTAAATCCGACTTCAACCTTGTTTACGTTCCAAAATGTACCGTATTCACCAAATAAGCTCCTCACGTGCAATAACCTGTTAAGACACTAAAAAGACCCGAAATACAACGAAAAGACTCGATAAAAGGACTTATATCATGGTCGAAAACCGGTAAAAACCATGATATATCACTCGCATTAACTCTTGTGCATATTTCATTGCTCTATATGATGTGGTATAATCCAATTTCATACGAAAATCACCTTCATTGAATCTTTGATATGCTGAGGTGTAATTCCAACAATTATCCCAACACGCTCGCTCTATAAACAACTGACCAATGTACTTCGGAGTACTCCGCTTACTTTGAATTGCTCGGTCTGACAGTGAACAAGTATGACCTTTCACGTACTTTTGAACCCAAAACCTATTGGGTTCAGGTTTTACAGCCACTCTAAGCCTCCACAAGCACCCTTTCACACGACATGTAGCTATAAAAAGAGTTCTCGTAGACTTAAATACTCTGAATGCAAATCTTAACATCACCGTCGTTAATCGCAATTCTGAAACTAGTTCTTCCTTACTACCAAAACTCTGCATGACGAATATATTGTCAGACCATATAGTTTTCGACCTTCCTCCTTCGACAATAGAATTCGCGTTTGCACCTACATAATCAAACGATACATCATCTTCCTCCTCATCTTTCACTTTTCCATACTCACTGTAATCCTCATCGACACCATCATTATCTTCCATACCAGCATTAACCCCATTAGCACCCTCCACCTTATCTTCTTCTTCTTCTTCCATACCCTCTACCTTATTTTCTTCCACACCCTCTATCTCATCTTCTTCCGTATCTTTGTCTGTCTCTTCATCAGCATATTCATCATTAGCACCGTATCCGAGTCCATCGACATTATCATTATTTCCATTATCCATCTCGATGTGACTCGATACACAAAGCCGTAAAACATGCGTCCTTACGAGTTCCATCAAATTGCGAACTTGTCTATCACTTGTGACATGAATTGGAGGTGTACTCGCATCCATCTTCTCCAACATTGATTCCGGTAAATAATAACTTAACTCAACAGACTCGGTTTCATACGGTATCTTGAAATCGTCTCGTGCCATTTCTACAAGCTCATCATGTGTACATCCATCACTCAAAAAGAACATCCTTCCTCCTTTACGATTATCTACCTCAAAATTCCATATCCTGTCTTTCTCTACCCAATCTCCATAAACAACTGGTAATTGAATCATCATTGTTCCAAAAACATGCAACTACATTAGAGACAATCATAATTGACACGTGAACTTTAATAGAAGTCTACACAAACGAGGTAGATGCTTATAAAACCCAACAAATTATTATATACCCTAAACCCATATATATATAACCTAAACATCTCCAACACATACATAAGTACGAAAAAGTAACTCCACCTATGTGAGATCAAAAATTTCTGAAAAATTCATTAAGAAAAATGAATAAATGCATTTTTTGTAATCTTTCGTTTGTAGACTTTGCCCATACTCTACGGCGTAAACTTCGATCCTAGTCTACACGGTAGACCCTAAATGAAGTCTACAAAAAGAGGGGTGTACTTTTGCAATTACGACTATCAAGGAGCACACTTCATTTAAAATCTACATTGATTGTAGATTTCATTCCAAGTCTACTTAGTTAATCTTAGGTTAGTTTTGCAATTGACCAAATCTTTGACTTTCTTAAAGTACACTTCATTTGAAATCTACAAAACTGAGGGGTTTAGTTTTGCAATTGACTAAAGTTTGACATTTTAATGTAGAGTTCTACAGAAATCTACAATGATACGCAAAAAACTGTCAAAAGTTTGTAGACTTAATATAAAAGATACAGTGGAAAGTAGACTTTCAATTAAGTCTACGCAAAAAGTATTAGGTCATATTTGCAATTAACCAAAGTTTGATTTTTAAGAGTAAATTTTAATCGAAGTCTACTTGATTCTGTAAACTTTATTTCTAGTCTACTTAGAAGAACAGGTTACTTTTATATTTGACCAAAATCTGAACCTGTAGACTTTGTTTAAAGTGTACTTGTACGTAGACTTCTTTTTACGTCTACAAAATTGTTTTTTTCCTTGGTCAAATGTTCCAAATTTTGGTCAAATGTAAAACTAACCTTTTTGTTAAAAGTATACTTTACATAAAGTTTAAACCAAAAAGTCAAAGTTTAGTCAAATGTAAAAATGACCTAAATTTTTTGCAAAGTAGAGTTCATATGAAGCCTTCTATAATTAGAGTTCCTTTAAAGTCTACTAATAAGAGTCAAACTTTTGGTCAAATGAAAATCTAACCTCACTTTATGTAGAGTTCAGTTTTTCTCTACACATGTTTTTTTTGTTTCCAAAAAACAAATCGTTTACTTTACATGAAGTCTACTTCAAATTTTTTCACAAAAAGTCAATTACAAATATACCCCATTTGTTGACTGGTAGGCTTTAAACAAACACTACAATCGCGTTACAGATCCAAAAATTTTGAAAGAGTTCAGAAGTTACCATTTTCCGCCGTTCGAGCTTCTTTTAGGCTTCGTCGAGTTGTTGCAGCTTTGAATGTTACTTGTAATGAATAAGCCCAACTGTCGTTATGGAAGAACTAGAAGAAAACATGAGGTTGTGAGAAAAACCTTTGTAAATCAGAAATTATAGAGTTTTGTGGTTCAAATTGGAGAGGAAATGATGATAATGAAGTTTTGATACGAAATATCTTGGATTTATGAAGGAAAAACGGATGAAAAACGCATTAAAAGCTTTGTTTTGGTTGTCAATGGTGGTTGAAGAACTTGATGATGATGACAATGTTGTAATTGGTAGCTCAGATTTATTTATTTGGTCTTTTCCGTTTTTTCTGATTTTTTTTAAAAAAAATATTAGGAAATAATGGCATTTTGGTGATTATCTCAAAAACAAAAGGATTTATTTGTGAAGAAATTGCAAACTTTGAAAGTGTATAAAAAATGGTTTAGATTTGCCATTGACCATCAAAAAGGGTTTATATTTGCAAGAATCCCTATTTTCTATATATTAAAGGAGAAGCCTTTTGAACCAAATACAATTAACATTATTAGCAATTGTTAATTGTTCCACTGTAATTTTTCTTTCTTTTAATTAATAAATTGTGGGGGACAATGTAATCACAAATTTACATATGTAAAATTGATCTTAAATTTTGTGTAATAAATCTATTGGTAACTACAATTGATTATTTAACTAAAACTATATTAATTTTACATGATAAATATTTTATTCCATTTAAAACGCGGGTACTGTCCAAGTCAAAGTTAATTTGGTGATATTTTTTTCGGTGTGTTGGAGCTCTATTCGTCAAAACAAATCCGGCCCACTTTAAAGCCCAACCAAATCAAGTCTTTTAGTCTGATGCAAAAATTAACTCACGGGCCTTGGGTTGAAATGACGAATTAGGCCCATTATCAACATACTGTGGAAAGGCATTGGACCGTAATTCATTTTAGGCCCACTTGCGTAAAGATAAGTTCCTTTGGAGCTGGAGTTGAAAATGAGAATGAGTCAACAAGAGGATCTTGGGCTCGTCCCAACCCCAAGCTTTTTAGATATCACAACCACAACGTGACGAAATATGCGGAATTAATCTGGAGCTGACGAATGAAGCTGGAAAGTGCTATAAATACGAGGAGAAAACATAATTTTACACAACTTTTCACGGATACGCTTGACTAAGAACTAAGTTAGCTTGCGCTTACTTATCTTTTATATTCTTATATCCCCTAAATATTATTAGGGAGGTGATTTTTACAAAATTGTTTAGGTGTCTCATTCTCCTTCAAAGTTATGCCAAATAAAAGTCATGTCATATGTGACATAGCTAATGAGAAACATTGACTAAAGTATTGACTCATTCTACTTACTTATTAACCAAAAATGTGGCCCATTTAATTCCTTTAAAATAAAAAACGTGGTCCATTAGAAAAAATTACCAAAAGTATTGTCTCATTCTACTTACCTATTAACATAAAGTGTAGCTCATTTGATCCATTTAAAATAAAAAACATGGCCCATTAAAAAAATTACCAAAAAAAAATTCTTAAACCTAATTCTATTCATCTCTTAAATATTATTAGGAAGGTGATTTTGTTAAAAGTACTTATGTGTCATCTTCTCATTCAATCTTAGACAACAACAAAAAAGTCATGTCATATGTGACATAGCTAATTTAATCATTGACTAATTCATTGACTAATTCTACTTATCCCATTAACTTAAATAAAAAATGTGGACCAACACCATTTACCATTTGTAATTCTTAATCCTAATTTTGTGGCCTAACAATTTACTAGCCCATTTCATGGAAAATTTGAATCATAACCAAATCTTTTATAAAATCTTCTATAATTAATTTTATATTTATTTAAATAAATAAATAAAAATCAATTTAATCAGTAATTTTTATATAAATATATTTTCACATAAGTAATAATATGACTTAGCAAGATTTTACTATGTTAAATTTAAATATGCACAATTTAATAATTGAGAAAAGAGATTTCTATTCTGAAAACTCTATAAAACTTAACAAACTCTAATATTCATTTATAAATAAATACATATAAAAAATAATAATCATTTATTCTATTGATCGTTAGGATATTCATTTATTTTTTCTTTGATCATTAATGTTCTATTATCTATAATATACAAGAAAATATAGTCATTGCATAATATTTGACTATGAAAGAATTCAAGAGGACTAGCGATTAGTTTTACACTTTAATTGTTAATCAATACCTAAAGCTATAAATTTTGATGAATTTTCACAATTAATGAGTGATTTTTATAATCTTTACCAATTTTCTTTTGCATGTTTGCATTACTTATCTTAAATATATTTTTTGGGTGATAAATATTCATTTTTTATAGATTCAATTAAAACCAATTTACTATATGAGTTAATCCAAAATCTATAACAAAGATTTTAAATTTTTAAAAATAAACTTAACATTACTACATATTCCTAAAAATTCCAATTAAAAAAATTGTGAAACAAAAAATGAAAAGAAAAAGTAAAAACGAAAAGAAAATTTAGAAAATTTTGGAGAAGAAAACAAAAAGTTAAAAATATATATCAAATAATTTAGCTTTGAACCCTAATATATAAAAAATATTCTTTTAGTTAAACTATTATTTATATGAAGCATAGTAAATACATGTTTTAACAAATTCAATAAATATCAAAAAATATAGTTATACTCTTAAATTGTTTTTAATTTAATATTAAATATTGGGCAATTATTACACACTCGTCCCTCTCGAAGACAGGCCCAGAGAAAGGGGAATGTTCGGAGGAATCAAAAGAACTGGTGGTTAAAGAGAAACCACTGGCGGGCGTTTAAATGATCCTAAGTTGGAACTGTCAGGGGCCTAGAAGTTTCTTGGCAGTTCAACGATTGCGTGAAATTCGTAAGAGGTTTTTCCTGCGGATTTTCTTTCTTATGGAGACTAAGTGTGATCATCTGTTTCTTTAAGAGTTACAAATTGAATTTGGTTATGATTTCCTTTTTACAGTTGACCCTTCTAGTCGTAGTAGCGGCATAGCCTTTTTGGCTAAGTCTGAATTCCGTATTCAAGTTCTTTTCAAATAAAAATATTATCGATGTAATGGCCATCATTCATGGTAATAAAATATTTCTGTCGTTTGTTTACGGTGACCCTGTTATTGCAAATCGAGGCGTTGTTTGGGAAAGTCTAACCCGTATAAGTACTACTCGTTTTGCACCTTGGCTTATGACTGGCGATTTTAATGAGATTACAGGGCATCATGAAAAAACAGGGGGCCAAAAAGGACTGGATAAATCTTTCCTGGATTTTAATTTAATGCGACAGAGTTGTGGAATGGTTGATTTCCCATATAAGGACAACTGTCTATACTGGTTTGGTCGCCGTGGCACAAATGTCATTCGCTATCGGCTTGATTGCTCAATGGGAAATGAGGATTGGTATGAGCTTTTTTCCCACTCGAAGGTGGAGTACCTTCGGTTTATGGGATCAGATCACCACCCAGTTCTGACACATCTTGAGAACAACAAAATTGGCGGAACGAAGAAGTTTAGATTTGATAAGCACTGGCTCTCAAAGCCGAATTTTGAAGAGGTGGTACGATCAGGGTGGGAGAATGAGCAACCAGGTGGTGAGCCAACGCTCGGAGATAGGATAGCCAACTGTCGGAAATCCATCTCGCAATACCGAAAGCAGGATCAATTTGTCTCTAAGGAGGAAATAGAGGCCTTGAAGGTCCGTCTGGAGGAGGCCTAGAGTAACGATGACGCCACCATCGAGGACATTGCGGCCATAAAAGAATAACTATGTACGGCTCTTAGAGATCAGGAAATTTGCTGGCAACAGAAGAGTAGAGGTAAGCATCAAGAGGGCGATCAAAACACGAAGTTTTTACAGGCCTCTACGAAACAACGAAGGAAACGTAACAAGATTATTGGTATTGTAAAAGAGTCCGGCGAGTGGACAGAAAAAGGAGGAGGAGATTAAAAAAACAGCGACAGAATATTTTGAGGAAATGTTCACCTCCTCCGCAATTTCTGATCTCGAAGTGTCACTGACACATATTAAGAACTGTGTTACAATAGACATGAATGATATTCTCACTTGGGAAGTCTCGGACCAGGAAGTTAAAGCGGCAGTGTTTGCCATTCACCCAGAAAAGGCACCGGGTCCAGATGGGATGACAGCTTTGTTCTACCAGAAGTTCTGGAATATTATTGGTCCCCAAGTGGTGGTGATGGTTCGTAATTTTATGCGTGTGGGAGTTCTGGACTTTGTAAGCAATATGGTCAATATCTGCTTGATTCCCAAGTCTGAACGACCACAGTTGATGAAGGAGTTTCGCCCTATTAACTTATGTAATGTGAGCTATAAGATCATTTCTAAGGTTCTTTGTCAAAGAATTCGCAGATTTCTACCTTCGCTGGTGTCTGATACCCAATCCGCCTTGGTGGCGGGAAGGCAGATTACAGACAACATTCTGCTAGCTCAGGAAGTTTTTCATGCCCTGACGACGAATTCGATAGGCAAAAGAGAGTGTATGGCTATTAAGACGGATATGAGTACAACATATGATCGGGTGGAATGGGGTTTTCTAGAGGCGTTGATACGTAAGAGGGGGTTTTCGGAGAAATGGATTATGTGGATTATGACGTGTGTCAATTTGGTGTCCTATAGTATCTTACTGAATGGGGAACCAAAAGGAGCCATAACACCATAAGACAGGGAGATCTTCTTTCACCATATTTGTTTATTTTATGTACAAAGGTATTCATAGCCAATATCCAAGCAGCTGAGGTGGCTGGGAAAATTTGTGGTATTATAGTGACCCCAACGTCTCTTTCGCTTTCCCATCTACTGTTCGCCGATGATAGTCTTTTCTTCTGCAAAACAACGGTGGAGCAATGCGAGAATATACTTAAGGTTTTGGAGGCATATGGGAATGCGTCAGGGCAGCGCATAAATTTTGATAAGTCGGCAATTACGTTTGGAAAACATGTGCATGTGGAGTGTAGAACAGAACTTAAGTTAAGGCTGAACATTCCTACAGAGGGAGGTTCATGAAAGTATTTAAATATTCCTGAACAGTTGCAAGGGTCGAAAGCGGAAGTCTTCGCCTATGTTCAGGAGCGTTTGAACCAACGGATTAATGGCTGGTCGGCCAAATTTCTATCGAGAGGAGGAAAGGAGATAATGATTAAGTCAGTAGCGCAAGCCCTACCGACTTATGTGATGTCCAATTTTCTTCTCCCAAAGAGTTTACTTCAGAAGCTAACAAGCGTGGTCTCAAATTTCTGGTGGAAAACTAAGGATAATTTCAAGGGGATGCATTGGATAGCTTGGAAAAACATGTGTCTCCCAAAGAATATTGGTCGTATCAGTTTTAAGTCTTACGAAGAGTTCAATAAGGCCTTATTGGCTAAGCAGCTCTGGCGACTATACCGATACCCGAACTCCTTAGTGGCAAGAGTTTTGAAAGGAAAGTACTTTCGCTACTCGCATCCTTTTGAAGCTATAAAACATTACCGACCCTCCTATGGATGGCGAAGTTTATTTAGTGCTCAACCTCTTTAGATAAAGGTATGAGACGTACTACAGGAACGAGCGCGCAATCATGGGTTTGGACAGATATGTGGCTACCTAATGCCAATCCAAAGAGAGTTCGCAGCTTGGTACAAAATCCTAATATAAATGAATGAGTGTCAGACTTTATTGAGCCCCGGTCAGGGAAGTGGAAGTTGGATAGGCTACGAGCATGTGTCAATGCAGAGGATATCCCACCAATTCTATCAATACGACCCTCCTTGCGAGGAGCAAGAGATGGTTTTTGTTGGCATTTTACAAACTTTGGTATGTATACGGTGCGTTCCGGTTATGAAATTGCCCGAAAACAGTTGGACGCCGATTTGGTGTTTACCCAGCAACAACCGTCGGTGAATCCGCTGAAGGAAAAAGTGTGGCAGCAGAAAACAACTAATAAGATCCGTCACTTCTTATGGCAAATTGTCTCTGGGCAGTAGCGGTTAATGAGAGATTTGTGCATCGACATATCCAGCAGGAGAGACATTGTCCTAGATGTGGCGATATTGATGAGACGATGTCCTACATTGTCCTAAATATTAATCAGGAGTTACGTATTTCTCTCCCGGATTTTACTCTTACGTATTGTCCTAGGAGAAATAATGAAAAAGCAGACCTTCTCGCGAAGAATGCTCGTCTCCGCACTTCGGTTTTTTTCTATGTTAGCACTTCCATTCCGTTTTGGTTCAATGATGCTCATGTATTTTTGTAACCAATATGGATAAGTGCGTCCGTGACCCCAAAAAAAAAAATATTGGGCAATTTGGTATTTATCTCCGCGTATAATGTGGAAAGTCACCTAATTCATCAATATAAATTCAGTTTCGTTTCGACTGTCTTTTATACGATTAAAATTTAAATCTAAACATTTCTTAGAACTCACTGCTGCCGAATTCAATTTTCACATGGTGCAAAATCTAATTTTGTTTTAATTATATCATGATGCCAAATAAAAACCATACAACTTCTAGAGAAGTTTCAAATAAATTTGATGCTACTAATGAAACCTTCGTATTCGTGTACGATGGACGAAACGATATGTTTTTGTTCTTCATAGTGCTTTTTAGGTGAATCCCCAATTCTTTCTCCGAAAACCCTAATCCATTTCCAATGGAGATACCAACAAACATCACACATCTTCCAGAGGCGGTATTCACGGATATTCTAGCAAGATTACCCTTGAAAAGCATCTCCAGATGCAAATCGGTTTGCAAAACATGGAAATTGACTCTGGAATCTGTGTATTTCCGCCGTCTCTTCGTGTCTTGGCACAAAAACTCATCGTCGTCGTGGTCGCTATTGTCATCGAGCGGATCTAAAGAATTAATAGGTTTCTACGGATGCGAGACATGGGATCTTCAAAAGTCTCTAGCTTCATTCATCCCACCGTCCTTCCAACACATCCCTCCTTATGCATCTTCCAATGGATTGGTTTTGATTAAGGAAGTATCTGGTACTTGTTTCCATGTGGGCAATCCAGTTTTTCAACAGTGGGTCAAAATCCCTCCACCTCCAGATGATTTTTCGTGGTGTTGTTTGGTGTCTCGTGTCGATGAGGATGGTGTCGTTTTGAGTTTCAAAGTTGTTAGTTTGTCCAAATTGCAAACGTCTAGTGATTATATCTCTCATACTTTGTATATGTCTCTGTATTCCTCTGAGACAGGGATTTGGACTTCGACGTAAATTCATTGCCCTTATTCGTAGCTCATGATTTCTATTCTGAATCCGATCAATTTCGAGTTGTACATTACCCGGATCATTGGATGACAATGACCCATGGCTATGCATCCATTTGATAGCGGTATTGTGTATCTATGGAGTCTGCAGAATCGTCATTTAGTAACATGTAACTTGCGAGAGAGAGAGAGAGAGAGAGAGAGAGAGAGAGAGAGGAGAGAGAGAGAGAGAGAGAGAGAGAGAGAGAGAGAGAGAGAGAGAGAGAGAGAGAGAGAAGAGGAGAGAGAGAGAGAGAGAGAGAGAGAGAGAGAGAAGAGAGAGAGAGAGAGAGAGAGAGAGAGAGAGAGAGAAGAGAGAGAGAGAGAGAGAGAGGAGAGAGAGAGAGAGAGAGAGAGAGAGAGAGAGAGAGAGAGAGAGAGAGAGAGAGAGAGAGAGAGAGAGAGAGAGAGGAGAGAGAGAGAGAGAGAGAGGAGAAGAGAGAGAGAGAGAGAGAGAGAAGAGAGAGAGAGAGAGAGAGAGAGAGAGAGAGAGAGAGAGAGAGAGAGAGAGAGAGAGAGAGAGAGAGAGAGAGAGAGAGAGAGAGCCTTAAAAAAACTTGTATCAAATATTAAAACATTTAATATATTCACAATTTAACACTTTTATGCAAATTTCCTACCTGAACATAGATCAAAGGAGAGAAAGCCAACTCCGGTCCAACGGGTTGATGATAAACCAAAACCTCATCAACCGACCGGTCCGGTTTACCGAGCCACTCTTCCACCGTGAGGTTGCATTCACCTTCCACGAAACGAGTACCACAGTCGTTGCACTTAATGTACGGACGGCCCGAGTCTCTCCGTGAGAACCTTCCAGTGGTCCAAGCGATCTGGTCAAATAGCACGAACATAGCCTCCTTCAGTTGTGTCACGGTCAAGTCACGTGCCGTCTCGGACGAGTAAATGTACACAGCCTTGAGGTAATGGAGCTTCATTGCTAGGTCTAAACCGGTTGGTTCGTGGATCGTACCGATTTCCGATGCTCGGGTTGAACCCACCGTAGATAACCGCATGTTGTAGATCAGACCATGTCCTTCTTCTTGAGCTCGACCCATAATGGCTCAATGGAGTTAAAATGATTATTCTATGTGACTTTAAACTAACTAGTCGAGGTATACAAACATAAGTTATATGAATATTTATCTTTGCTTC